>JAODAL010010593.1:0-104324 GCA_025379985.1 Phyllomedusa bahiana
TGTCCAGTGTTGTTAAGGGGTTAGAGATCACCGGAAAATGCCCTAAGACTAAGGGCAGATAAACAGTTACCCTTTTTTTTTTTTTTTTGTACATGTACCTGTGCCAGGCATTATTGTACTTTTTATACCTCATTTTTATTTTCTTCCATGTGTTCAGACTTACATATATATCATAGCAATCATTTAATTATGCATTGTTGCTCTACACTCTGTTTTGTATCTAGTTAAGTGTTTTTTTTTGCTACCCATTACATGTAACTACCAAGCTGAAACAATGTACACAAGACAATATTAACAGGGGTGTTCTCGCCATACTGTTTTACAGAGCTTGCTCTTTACAGCCAGCTTCAGGCTCCCACTTCCTGTTCAAGTTGTGTGAAGTTCTACAGCAGTGATTGGCATATCAGCTCTGCTTTTGCTAGTTGAGCCTGCTGGACGGACATTGGTAATAGAAGGGTTTAAATTGAAGCTCTAAAGGGTTAACCTTTTAGGCTATAGAACTCCACAGGGTTAAAATTTGTCTGTAAGAAACATAAACAAGCTCTTGTGCTGCGACAAGACACAGTGAGGAGGGAGGTCACCATCCTCGCCAGGGCTGCTAAAGCAGAAAGATGCCGTGGGTAACCTAGGAAAGATTCTGTACACAAGCAGGAGATAAGAACTGCTCTAACTCTGAAAAGTTGCAAAATCAAAACAGCAATGTATTTGATAATAGTCTTTATTTACTTTTGCCTACATATTTAAAAATTTAAAACTGATCAAGGTGGTGAGAAAACCCTTTTAACAGGAGAATACATTATCAGCTGCCACTTGTTGGACATTACTTATTTAAAGGGGTTTTGCCACGATCTAATGTTGATGTGGGATCCTCCAAAATAAGTATTTAATCACTTTTCTAAATATATGTCATTAAAAAAAGTGAAGCCTATTAGATCTACAGCCTTCCTTACATGCCCTTAGTTTCCTGACAGTTTACATTAGACACGACCAGGAGCTGATCTGGCCGCGCTTGCATTGTTTGCACTTCTTATCTGACGGCAGGGAACATGAACGAGCTTTGAATGGACTGGGGAGAAAAGATCCTGTGTCTTTTGTATAGAGAATCCACTGGTTGTAATGTAATTATGTGAGTAAACATGCAGACGCTCCCTGCTCAGCCCTCCTTCCCCCCCTGCATCAGTTTGTGAACAAATGAAAGAACTGCCTGCTCAGAGCTTATCTTCTCTCCTGTGCACAATACAGTTCTCCCCTGTGGATTAGCCAAACAATGTTTACTCAATTACAGAAACTGAATATCAGGAGCGTGCATGGGAGGTGGTGCAATTACATCACAGAAGAAGTACTTGTTTTTTTAAACACAGAAACACAACCCCCTTTTTCTCAAGCCTCAAGAGGGGAGTATCAGCCTGTTAGGTAAGGAACTTACTTCTTGGCAAAACCCCTTTAACATTGATTGTATTCACTGGATACTGGCAACATTGTGATACATTTTCTTTGTGTGTATATTGCTGTCAGATACATGACAATGTTTCTTTTCTCATTGTTCTATTGGTGTATATGTTGTAAACCTGGTCCCATTGAATCAGGTGATCCACAGTGATTGACTTAGGATATGTTCACACGGCGTCTTGGATGTGTTTTTGCAATACGTATTGCGTTAAACGCATCCAAAAACCTACCACAAAGTGTGGCACGTCTTTGGACACGTTTTCTGGACTGGAAAAACATTTCTATGGGCTTTTGAATGCTTAAAACAGATCACCAATTGATATGTCAATTCTTTAAACGCATCCGTTTAACGCAATGCAAAAAAATATGTAAAATACGTATCGTCTGAATGATGATGCCTATTTTACATTGAAATCAATGTAATCACACTTGAACATTATTAAATACATTTTGGGGTCAGTTGTTCGGTATGTAAAATGTACCCAAATACGTATCTAAAAGACGCTGTGTGCACATACACCTACAATTGCTTTTAAACATCTAGGACGACATGTCCAAAAAGTGGCGTATCCTTGTCAGTTTTAGGCGTATTAAATCAGTGTAAAGTGCGCCTGAAAGTCCGATACGTTCTAAAAACTGGAGTCAGGTATACCCTGCATAGAAAACTTAATGTATGTAAAAAGGCGCATTGTGCCAAAAAAGGCACATTGCATCAAAAAAGGCACATTGCGCAACTCGCGGCGCATAACATATCATTGGTAATATATGTAATGCGCCTATCGAGGCGCATTGCCTGACGGAGGCGCAATACATACGTAATGCGCCTCAATAGGGGCCAGGGGCGCACAGTGCATCATATTTAGACGCATTACAAAGTGTCGTGCCCGGCGTATAATGCACCTAGTTTTGGTGTACGACAGTTCATTTACAACAAGAATATGGCGTCAAAAGTGGTTTTGGCGCAAAATAGACCCAAAAACTGGCTTTGGCGTGTGGGGACATGTCGCCCCTAGTTCCCACTCTAAGGGCTTGTCCCCACAGCATGGGGTTTCAGCCAGTTTTACAGATGGTTTTCATTTTTGAAAACCGTCTGTAAACCGGGTGTCAATCCCTGCAGCAGTCCCCACTGCACGGACTTTTTAGATCGCCGGCGGTCCGAAAAACATAGAACATGTTCGTTCTTCCGCCCGGTTTTCGGACGGAATATGAACCTGTCAATGCAAAGTGTCAGGGATTTTCTTCACGAACCGCAGAGAAAAGCCGGTCCCCACCCACCGGTATTTGCTCTGTACACTGTAAACGGCCCTTTAGGGAATATGTTGAAAGTCACCCAGTATTCATTTTCTCATAGGAATTACAGTGCACAGGACATAATCAGGGTGCGAGCCCGTGTCTGTGGCCAGCTTTGACTTTTATGATAATTGCTCTTTAAAAATAAAAAAGCAGCACAGTGGCACAGAAATGGGATGTATGTATTCTTTCCAGTTTCCACATGAGTGATGATTTGCTTGTTTGCACATGGTCTGTTGCCCTAAAAAATTCTCTATGAACCACAAAAAAAGAGCCAAGCAATGAAAATCAAAGCCTCTGCTAATTCTGACTGGCCCCCGATTGTTTTCTCTCCTATAATCAATAGGAATGTCTCTTAGTTTATTAGCATCGTTGAATGTTCTATATGTAAGGTCTGGTTCACAAATGTGTTAGGTGTCATTCAGAGCCTCCATCGCAGAAGTGAAATTACTTTACCAACAGCGCCGGAAGAACTCCAATGATTACAACAAGGATCTGTTAAATTTCCGTCAGGTTGTTTTTTTTACAGAAAAAATTGTGCAGTATGCGGTTTTCATTTTTGATGGAATCTACAATGGAGGCTCCAAATGAAACCTCTGAGGCAGATGTGAACCAGGCCTACGGCTGTGTTCACATCACACCAAGGTTTCCAGCTGGAGGTATACATTGGGAGAACTCATATTATATAATATAATATAATGGCAAGCATGAGCAAGCACAAGCGAGAAGTGGATCTGCAAGTCCCTGCCCAACCGAGGCTCTAATGACCCAACCAGGCCCGGACTGCCCATAGGGCAAACCAGGCATTTGCCCAGCAGGCCGCTGGGGTCCGGGCCACAGGGCCGGCTCGGAGCGCCCGCAGAGGGGGACGGTGTTCCCCCCCGGCGGCTCCGAGTCCGGCACCTGTCTGTGGCGTTTACAGGGCCGCAAGGGTCGCATCACGACCGGACCCCTGTGGCAGGGGGCCGATAGGCCCCCCTCGCCAGACGGCTGCATGGCCGGGTCACCGACCCAGCCATGCAGCCATCACGGCCGCCACCTGCACCGCGCGGTGCAGGCAGCAGCCGAGGCTGAACAGCGGGATCTTTTGATTCCCCTCTGTTCACTCCCAGCAGCGGGCGGCGCGCGATTTGATGACGTCATCGCGCGCCCGCTCCGCGGCCCTGCAGTCTGCTGCCGGCGGCCTCCGGGGTAGACAGAGGAAGAAGAAGCCGAGACCTCAGGTAAGTATTGGGTTTATTTATTTTTTTTAAAACTACTACCCCTGTCTAGCTATATACAAGCCCCTGTCTAGCTATATACCAGCCCCTGTCTGCCTATATACCAGCCCCGTCTAGCTATATAACAGCCCCTGGCTATATACAAGCCCCTCTCTCTCTATATACAAGCCCCTGTCTAGCTATATACCAGCCCCTTCTGCCTATATACCAGCCCCTGTCCCAGCTATATACCACCCGTCTGCCTATTTTACCAGCCCCTGTCTGCCTATATACCAGCCCCTGTCTGCCTATATACCAGCCCCTGTCTGGTCTCTTGTTGACCTCCCAACGAAACCAGTCACACAGCTCATCCAGTTCATACTCAGCCACAACTATTTTTACTTTTGAGAAAAACCTGTATCTACAGCAAATGGGGAAATTCCATGGGGGCCAGATGTGCCCCAATATGCAAATCTCTTTATGGCGGCACTGGAAGGAGCATATTTTTCAACATGCAACACCAAACCATGGTACCTCCGTTATATTGATGATATCATTGTCATCTGGACTGCGGCGAGGAGCCCTAATTTAATTCCATAATGACTTCAATAACTTTCACTCCCATCAACCTCAAGCTTACCGATTCAGAGAGCAAAATCCACTTTCTGGGTGCTACAATACACATCAAAAACCACCGCTACTCACATCAGATACACCCAAAACCCACAGACAGAACGGCCTACCTCAGAATGACAGCTTCCACCCCAAGCACACAAAACGTCTATTATATACACCAGGCTATACGGTACAATCGTATTTGCTCCGACAACGCAGGACACGCCCCTTCTGGATCTGAGGACAAATTTTCTAAAACTTGGATACAGACCAAAATTGAAATGACAAACCCAAAACAGCAAAGCGGCCGCCATCAACAGAGACAGTCTAAATTACATACAAAGAGACCCAGAAGGGAAAAACGAGTGCCCTAGTTGTCACCTACAAAACCCACACTGGAGATCCTACAAAGATTGCCAAGGAACTTCAACTTGTACTACATAGGGACAACAGAACCAAAAACATATTCCCAGTCCCCCCTCTCCCCTCCTTTTGGCAACCACCAAACCTGCGGCGTATTATTGTCCAGAGCGCCCTGAAGGCCCCAACTGAAAATGGCACCTCACCCTGCCTGAAAAACAGGTGCAAGACCTGCAGGCACATCCACACCACTGTCAGTGTACCTGTCCCACATTCACAAGCAGGTGCACAGAATTAGGGGGACATTTCCTGCAGGTCTAGCAATGTGTGTATCTTATTAGTGTGTGCAATGTCCGACCACAGGCCCTCTATGTGGGGAAACAGGGCAGAGACTCAGTCACGTATGAATTCACACAGATTCACCATTAACAACAACAGAACTGATCTGCCAGTGGCCGCACATTTCTCTGAAGATAATCACCCCAATGAAGATTTGCAGGTAACGGTCTTAATGGGAGAATTTTAAGACTCTGAGGGAGAGGAAGGAATGGGAAATAAAATTAATGCAAAAATTTTAAACTCTGCAAAATGGGTTAAATATTCATGCCAGCTTTATCCCAAACTATGTGGGAACTGTGAGTGCAACAAATCTCCCCTGATTGCATATAAAGATAAAGAAATAATTACTGATCACTCCCGTCACGCCTCACAAGTTTCCAGACTTTTAAATTCTTGACAGGTTGTAAATAACTGCTGTACCTATATTTTGCATTTTGTTATTTTTAAGAATTCTAAATCCTTTGAAGATCCATGTCTTGTGTGTATAAAAAAATCCCGTGTATTTTCAGTTTGTTGTATAAAATCAGTCTGAAGAAGAGAGCTAGTCCCCTCCGAAAGCTCACTATCAAATATACTCAGCCTCTAAAAGGATCGCCCGATTTCTTCACTATTCTACTACTTTCTATGGCTAACACGGTACAACATTATACTACTGTCTAGCTATATACTGCCCTGTCTAGCTATACACCAGCCCCTGTCTGCCTATATACCCGCCATGTCTAGCTATATACTGCCCTGTCTAGCTATATACCAGCCCTGCTAGCTATATACGCCCGGGCTAGTTTATATACCCCTGTCTAGTATATACAGCCCTGTCTACTATAAAACCAGCCCTGTTTTGCTATATACTGCCCTGTCAAAGCTATTTTACTCCCCTGTCTAGTTTTTATACCAGCCCCTGTTCCCTTTTATCCCCACCAATGTCTAGCTTATACGCCCTGTCTATACTAAAAACCAGCCCTGCCCTAGCTAAAACTCCCCTTTTCTAGTTTTTATTTTCCCCTTTTTTACTATTTTCCCAACCCTGTCTAGCAATATACAGCCCTTTTCCTAGCTAAAACCCACCCCTTTTCAAAGCTATATATTGCCCTTTTCTAGCTAAAAAAAAAAAAAATACGAGCCCTGTCTATATATACCTGCCCTTTTAAATTATATACCACCCTGTTAGCTAAATACCACCCCTGCCCTAGCTAAAATTCCAGCCCCTTCTACCTATAACAACCCCCTGAAAAGCTTTTACCGCCCCTTTCTGCCTATTCCAGCCCCGGTCTGCCTTATACCATTCCCTGTCTAGCTATAAAACCACCCCCGTCGCCATATACCACCCCCTGTCTAGCTATATACCCTCCCCTGTCTATCTATATACTCCCCCTTTTCTACCCTATACACCACCCCCCTTTTCGGGCCTATTTTTAACCAAATTTCCCTAGCATTTTTACGCCCGTCTAGCTATATACCAGCCCCTTGTCTATTTATATATTGCCCTGTCTAGCTATTCCCAGCCCTGTCAAAGCATATACTGCCCTTTTCCTGGGCTATAAAATGCCCTGTCTACTATATACGACCCCGCCCTAGTATATACCTCCCCCTGTCTAACTATATACCAGCCCTGCCCCTAGCTATATACTGCCCTGTTTAGCCAAATACCCCCCTACAACTATTTACTGTTTGTCTACTATTACTCCCCTGCCAAAAGCTATATGCCGCCCTGTTACTTTTATACCAGCCCCGCGGGCCTTTTAAACCACCCCCGTCTGCCAAAATCCCCGCCCGTCTGCCTATAACTGTCCCTTCTGCCTATATACTTTTCCCGTCGCCTTTAATTCTCCCCCGCCTCCTTTTTTTACCAGCCCTGTCGCCAAATTTTACTCCCCTGTCTGCCTATATACTGCCCGGGTCTGCCTAAAAAACGGGCCCTGCTACCTATATACCACCCCTGCCTAACCTATATACCGGGCCCTCCCTGCCTAATCCCTCCCTGTCTCCTAAAAAACCCTTTCCCCCTGTTAACCTATATACCTCCCCTTTCTACCTATATACCTCCCTGCCCTGCCTTTTTACCACCCCTTCCTCCCTATAATTTCCCCTTGTCTATATACTGGGCCCCCCGGGGCTAATACGGGCCCTGCCTGCTTCCCATATTTGGCCCTGCCTGCTTACATACTGGCCCTGGGTGGCCTAATTACTCCCCCGGGGCCCTACCGGGCTAATTACGGGCCCCCTTTACATGGTTTAATTTATGGCCCTTTACCGGGGACGATTCCCGGGCCCCCTAGCTACCGGGCTGTTTTAACCGGGGGCGGGCCCCCCAGCTACCTGGTATTCCGGGGGGCACCCTTTTTGCAACCTGGTTTTTACAGGGGTAGGCATTTGTCTCCCTACCAAATGGGGGTCTGGGTTTATTTCATGCCACTTATTTTGGACTTTTTTTTTAATTTCAAATTTTTAGGGTCAAACATAAGCTTTTTGGGGAAAAAATTTGGGATGGGAAAGTGCTGTTAAAGAGGAGTCAAAGATGTATTTGTGGTAAATTCTCGGGGAGAGTAGTGACCACTAGAAAAAGGGACACTGCAGCTGTCCCGGGAACAGAGAAAAAAAATGGAAGGGAACGACTCATCAGGGAAGCCCAATCTGGGGGTTTTGGGGCCAAAAGGAAAAAAAAAAAAGGAGAAGAAAAAAAACTCCCATGCGCTGACGGGCTCCTTTTTGAGTCCCCGCTGTCAGGGGGCATTTTACTTCTGTGTTGAATCATTTTGGGAAATTCCCTGTGATAGTACCTTGGGCATGGTTTAATTTTTGGTGGGGTTTTAGGGTTTTGCTTGGGGCTTTGTAGTGTCAGTGTGGGGCTTGTCCCTGATTGTAAAAACAAGTTTCACACCGGGCTCTGTGATGAGGGGTTGCTCTGCACCACTGTTTCTTCCTTTCTTGTGTTTAGGGGGCTTTCACTCGGAGCGGTTTTGGTGCATTTTTGATGCGTTTTTTTATGCAGAAATGTACATCATCAACTGCTCCTCCTTTCTACACAAAACCACACCAAAAACACACAAAAAATGCATGAAAAAGGCTCCGTGTGAAAGCAGCTTTATAGTGTAGTTTATTTTAGAAAGTGGCGAGGTGCGAGAACAAGGGACATTTTGTAAGAGGATATTGTATGTGTGCTGCTGGGGGCTTAGTGCCATGGCTGATTTTTATTCCCAGTCCAGCCCTGCACCCAACCTAACAGGAATCTATGAAGCTGGTAGTAAGCATCATTAGACCCAGAGCTTGGAATTGTGCTACTAATATGGGTATACAAGGTCTTGACACTTTTTTGTCAGCTAGGCAGTGGGAAAGAGAATGTAAGGGATCTTTAGTGCCACCCGATGGCTAAGTAGTGCAAGATCATGTTATGTGCGGTGTGAAAACATTAAAAAAAGTTAAAAAAATATTTTTTTTTTTACTGAAATCATTCAAATAAGTGTCAAGAAATTTGTTAATTTAGATATCCGTATTTACTATTGAATAACCTGTACTTCCATAAAGGGATACAATACTCAGTGCCTGAAGAACACCAGTTAGTGTCTAAATATTACATACAGAAGTAGTGGAAACAAAACCTTCTAGTGCTCCACAGTCAACACAGATTATTATGACCAGCAGCTAATATCCTAAGTAACTGCTATGTTCAGCATGGACAGCAGCTAGATGCTGGGCGTCACAGGTATCTGGAGCCGATTGCATCCCACAGCTGCTGGAGGATCCATAGAGTGAACCTGACAAGGTAGTCCTACAGATGCTCAATTGGGTTCAAGTTTGGGGAATCAGGGTCCAGGGTAGTACTTGGAAGTCTTGGTCATGCTTCTCCAACCAATGTTGGACATTTTGAGCCGTGTGACATGTCGCATTGTATTGCTGGAATGTCCCATCCACCACAGGACACACAATCAGCATGTATGGATTTACGTGATCTGCAAGGATGGATTCATACCCAAATTTGTTGAGTGCACTCTCCACATGATGTGTGACCCAGAGAATGCAAGTAAACATTGCCCAGACCATAATATTACCACCACCAGCTTCTGTTCTTCCAGTTTTACTAATTACTATTTCCGTTAACTTCTTCAGCGCTGTAGGTGGTCTCATAGCTGGTGGTGCTATGGGAGTTCTGAGTATAGCCAAGGGAGTGCGCTTGGCTGTATTCAGAACTTTCATAAAAATGAATAGGAAGGACGGTCACATGTGACCCCCAACTGCTCACACGGTCGTCTTGTAGCCAGCTATGATGTGTGACTTGCAGGACTAATAAGCATTCATAGAAACAGCCCTTTAACCCATTACCGCCTGGGCCAGTTTTGGCCTCTGACAGAGCCCAATTTTTTAAACCTGGCATGTGTCACTTTATATGAGAATAACTTTTTGACACTTTTACCCATCCATGCGATTCAGAGACTGTTTTCTCGTGACACATTGTGCTTTAAGTTAGTAAGAAATTTGGGTCCAAAAAGTCATTGTGCGTTTGTGAAAAATATCAAAGTATTGTGAAAAATTTGAGAAATTTACCATTTTCAAACTTTCTGTGTGTAAGACAGATAGGTATTCCACTAAAAATAGTTTATAACTAGTATCTACCATGTGTCTACTGTAGGTTGGCATCATTTTTTTTAAATGTCTTTAAATTTGCAATATACATTTTTTTAGGGACCAGGCATGTATGTTAGATATCCCCATAAATTACTCCATCTAAGAAGCTACACTGCTTAAAGTATTCAAAGCAGCGTTTAGGAAGTTTGTTACCGCTTTAGGTATTTCACAGAAATTAAAGCAAAGTGGAGGTGAAATTTTTAAATTTCACTTTTTTTTTCAGATCTCCAATTTTTATCCATTATTCACAAAAACACGGTAGATGAGACCAGGGAAATGCAATTTAATATTGATTCCCCAGATTCTGATGTTTTCAGAGATATCCAATAGGTGGCGCTAGTGCGCTATTTGGCTCAACCACAAGCCCCAGAATAGGAGGAGCACCTACCGGACTCTGGGGTCTCATTTTCATTATGACTTTATTTAGGCGCCATTTCAGGTTTGCGGACGCCCTAAGGTGCTAAAACTTAATAACCCCCCTAAAAAGATCCCATATTGGAAACTACACCCCTTACGGAACATATCCAGGGGTGCAGGGAATATATCGACCCCACAGGTGTTTCACAAATTTCTTTAGTGTTAGGCTGTGAAAATAAAGAATTTTTCCCCCCAACAATTTGCAATTTTAGCTGAAAATGTTTAATTTTTACAAAGAATCCTGGGAAAAAAGACCCTGAAATTTTGTTACAAAATGTCTTCCAAGTTTGGCAATACCCTTATATGGGTGTAAACTGCTGTTTGGGCCCATGGCAGGACGTATAAGGGAGAGAGCCTTATTTGGCTTTTGGAAGGCAGATTTTGGTGAGTGTCGCATTTGTAAAGCCCCCAAAGTACCAGAACAGGTGAAATCTTCCAGAAGTTACACCATTTTGGATTCAACACCACTCATGGATCTCATCTAGGGGTGTATTATGTATTTTGGGTGCACAGGTGTTCCATAGTTGTTTTTTTAGCATTGAGCCATGAAAATGCAGTTCCCCCATTGTTTTTTGGACTTCAATTTTACAGCATTCGCCGTGCAGTGTAAATGACTGGATAACTTTACTATGCGGGTCAATACAATTACAATGATATAAATTTTATATAGTTTTTTATGCTTTATTACTTTTACACAATAGAAATAGGTCTATAAAAAATTGTTTTTATATTGTCCTATTCTGACAGCCATAACTTTTTTATTTTGCTTTGTGCGTAGCTGTGTAGGGGCTTGTTTTTTGTGGGATGGGTTGATGTTTTTTATTGGTACTATTATGAGGTGCATATGACACTTTGATCACTTTTTATTAAGGTTTTTTGAGGCGTTTGTAAGGTAGTGTT
Source organism: Phyllomedusa bahiana (assembly GCA_025379985.1). NCBI lineage: Eukaryota > Metazoa > Chordata > Amphibia > Anura > Hylidae > Phyllomedusa > Phyllomedusa bahiana. Next base: position 11,190 of record JAODAL010010593.1, read on the forward strand.
TTTTATTTTTTACAGCAGTCACCATACGGTATAAATGACATGATATCTTTACTCAGCAGGTACGATTACTGCGATACCCGATTTTGTATATTTTTATGTTTTACTGCTTTTACACAATAAAAACACTTTTATTCAAAAAGGAAACACATTTTTGCATCGCCATAGTCTGAGAGTCATATGAGTTGACGTTTTTATTGGTATCATTTTTTTGGGGGGACAAGGCTTTTTGATCGCTTTTAAATACGTTTTTTGGAAGTCAGGGTGAAGAAAATAATGCAATCCTAGCAGGGTTTTTTATTTTTATTTTTAACAGCGCTCACCGTGCAGTATCCGTGAAAAGTTACTTTTAATCTCTGGGTCGAGACAATTATGGCAATACCCAGTTTATATAGGTTTTTTTTTTTTATGTGAAAGCACTTTTTTCAAAAAAGTGTTTTTTTCGTGTAAAACAATATTTATGCATCGCTGTCTTCTGACACCCATAACTTTATTTTTCCGTATACAGAGCTGTGTTAGGATTTTTTTTTTTGCGGGATGAACCGACGTTTTAATTGGCACTTTGGTGTTTATATGAGTTTTTGATCGCTTTTTATCCCATTTTATGTGCTGCAGGAAGAATAAAAATTGCAATTCTGTGACTTTTTTATGGCGTTTACCCACCGTTTACCGTACAGGGTCATTAACATGACATATTTACAGAGCAGGTCGTTCCGCACGCGGTGATACCAAATATGTGTACTTTATTTATTTTTGATCTTTTTAGGGCCGATTGGCGTTTGTAAGGCAATATTCACACGGCTTATTGCCGACGTAATTGCGGGGACGAATTTCCCCCCCGCAATTACGCCGGCAGCCGTGCAGCGGGGGGCCGGCAGCTCGCCGGCCCCATAGACAGTCATTATTCACGGCGCGTACACGCCGTAAATAATTGACATGTCACTTACTCTATGAGAACTATGGCTGACCGTAGTACCTGGGACGGATTGGAGCCGTACTGCAGCGCAAATACGGCCCACCGTACGGCTCCAAGCAGTCCCCGAAGACGCCGTGTGAACGAGGCCGAAAGGGGACAAGGGCGGTGTACGTGTTTTTTATTCTATGTGTTTGTGTTTTAGTTTTTAGCTTTTTCCCATAGGGGATTTGTGTCAGCGATCTTCAGATCGCTGTTACTGGGGAGTTCAGTACACGGCGTTGCTGCTGTATACTGGTCTCCATGGTGACTGTCAATCACCATGCCCACAATGCATTGCGGGCATGGTGACGTCACCAGACAGCCCGGATGTTTTGTTAAGCATCTGGGCTGTCGGGTGAGTATACCAGTAGTGGCGCAGAGCGCCACTTACTATGTCGATCGCAGACAGGAGGAGCTCACTCCTCCATGCTTTCAGCTTCGTTTTCGCGACCATGATAGGTTGCGATAATGAAGGGTTAATCACCCGCGGCCGGCGCTCACTCCGGCCGCAGGTGATGTGGAATGATGCTAGCGGTAATTTACTGCTGGTCCCATTGTCAAGATGATTAAATCAGGTGTGGAAATTCTCTTTGTTCCACTCCTTATCCAATTAAATACCTCCTCCGAATTATATTATTATTATTGTTGCCGGCAGCCGGAGCTCGAGAAGTATGACCCATACGCTTGGCTGGGACATGAAATCTGAAGTTTAATCACCGTAAATTACATTCCAATAGAACTTTTTTAATCACATGACTATTTTATCACTACATGATTGGTTAATTGGTGGTCGCTAAGAGACAAGTTATAATTTGCATGTACGTATGAAGCATTAGCTGATATGACACATTCCCAAACGCTCTGTATCATCTGGGGGGAGGAGGAAGGCCTTGAATTTCTTGGTTCTAGCAGACACCGCATCTGTCTCAAGGAAAGCTGTGTGAGAGATATCTGATACTTCGATAAGGATGTATAGCAGTAAAAGCAGTTTAACAAACTATCTGATGAGCTTAATAAGAATATAATGATGAAACAGACTTTTGATGTTTTTTTCCTTAAATCACCGACTTGAAAATATGGCGCGATCGTGCAGGGCTCACTTGTAAGCCCGCACGATCGCCAGGACGTACCCATATATCCATTTGCGGAGACGCACTTCCCGCTAGGACATATGGGTACGTCCAATGTCGGGAAGGGGTTAAGTGTATAGACGATAATTGTGTATTGTCTTTTCATATGTTGTAGTAATTTATAAATCTTGTCCTTTGAGCAGCCATGTTAGGGACACCAATGTCCTTTTGGTAGAAGTTATTACAACAGTGTGTGTGTGCGCACTTTTTCTCAGCTGAAATGAATGGAAGTCAATGAACAGACTCCAGGAGGTGATGGAGTGCAGTTCTCGCACAGTTCTGCTTACAGAGATTTATCTAGGTAAATAGTGTAGCCATCTGAACTGATCGAGCTGTCGCACAGTACTAAAGACCAGGGTCGGGATAATGGGTAGGCGAAGGTAAGCGACCGCCTATGGCTCCCCTTTATCCCAGGCACAAAAGGGGGCCCAAGAAGATATGAAGTGGGATGAATTTTCCATGTGGGAGGGGGTTTATGTGCTTAGGGCGCCAGAATATCTTGTCCTAGTCCTGCTAGACCTGACATTAACGCACATGCTCTCTCCTTATGATCAGATGTCACTTCTCAGCTGTATATACAGTAAAGCTTAAATGTCGGCCACAGCTCTTAGCTTGTGGCCAGTGTAAATAATATATTTTGAGATTTTTCATGGCTAGACAAAAAAAAAATCCATCAAAAATGTCTTAACCCTTTAACGCAATGTAATTTTTATGTATACATACGAGGGCTTGGTATTTTTTTGTGGGACAAGGTGTGCATTTTAATGGTACCACAACATGTAATGCACTGGGAAACAACCAGAAAAAAATTTTCATGGAGCGGAATATGGATAAAACCCGTCATTTTTTGTGTGTTCTATTAATGGCAACCACTTGGCCCCCTGTGAACTCGCTGCAGCATCTAAAAGATTGCGACCAGAGTTATCCCTGTCCACTTGCAGCAGGATTTGGCTGTAATTAGTAATTACCTAAGGAATGACCTTTTTGAAATCAAATGTAGGGTCATATAGGAAGTTGGACCATGACCCTAACTTTGATTTCAAAAAGCAATTAAGGATTTTGGTTTATCATGCATATGATCTGATAGAGATTTACATATATTACATCATACTTCAGTTACTCCTATGCTGTATTGTTTACCGGCAATACATGAGGAACTATTTAATCGCCCGAGCGGACAGATTACACAGTGTTGTTAAGATGTGGAATTTGACTGGCTACTCAAGGGAAGGTAAAGAATTTACGATGGGACTGCTGGAGATTGTACTTACCTGTAATTATTTTATATTTGATGATAACTATTATTTGTAACTTAAAGGAACGCCGATGGGCTCCAATGTGGCATCGAATTACGCCAATATTGTTATGGCGGACGTGGAGGAGACAGTCATCTATGTGTCTCCAGACTTCACATCTGTGTTGGGATGGTGGAGATACATAGACGATATTTTTTTTTTTTTATTTGTAACGGTGATTATGCCTTAACATTTTTTTTATTTTTGGAGTATTTGAATGAGGCCGATATAGACATTAAGGGGCAAATGTATGAAAACTGTCTTGGTCTAAGACTTTCTCTGTTGCCCATAACAACCAGAGTCCTCCTTTCATTTCTGCAGAGCACTATATGTAATGAAAGAGGACCTCTAATTGGTTGCTATTGGCAACAAAGAAAGTCTTAGACCTAGACAGTTTTCTTGCACGTCACCCTAAGTTCAAGTTGGCTTGGTCTAAAGAGAAATTACAGTTCTTTGATATGCTGGTGTATGCCAAAAATGGTGTATTAAGAACAGACTTATATGTTTAACACAAAGGAATAATTTGTTGAACTTTAATAGCATCCTAGGAGTATGGTGGAATCATTGTCGTACAGTCAATTTTTACATGTAAAGAAAATTGTGGATGATGGTGATAAACTTAATGTTAGATTCTCAGAGATGAGGAATAAGTTTGTCAGTAGGGGTTATCCTAAGTGGAACGACAGAGAGTGAGGAGTCTTGACAGGACACAGTTACTACAGATCAACCTAAAATTAAGGCAGATGATCATAGCAAACAGATTGCAAGGATTATTTCTAAATATTGGCCTGTCTTACAAAATTGTTATGATAATGTACCATTATTTAAAAATCCACCTTTGTTCTCTTATAGGAGATCTGAGGGACAAATTAGCAAACAGTGACTTTTGTAATGTTGATACTAGTCTTTCCTCTTGAAATACTAGATGGGATAGTTTTCCATGTCAGAGTTGTGATAGTTGTCAAATATTGATGAAAGGGGAATACTTTGAACATCTCATCACTAGCCAGAAGCTTAAAGGGGTTTTGCCACGATGTAATGTTGACGTGGGATCCTCCAAAATGGGTATTTAATCCCTTTTCTAAATATGTCATTACAAAAAGTAAAGCCTGTGAGAGCTACAGCTTTCTTTACAAGCCGTCAGTTACTTAAAAGTTTGCATTAGACACGACCAGGAGAGCCGACAGGCCGCGCTTGCGTATTTGCACTTATCTGATGACAGGGAACATGAACTTGCAAGGGGCTGTGGAGAAAGATGTTGTGTCTTTTGTATAGAGAATCCACTGGTTCTAATGTAATTATTTGAGTACACATTGCACAACGCTCCCTTACTGCTCAGCCCCCCCTCCCTTTCCCCTGTGAGGCTGCTGTGCTTTGTTTATAGTCTCTCCTGAGCAGATTAAGAGCTAATGAACTCACTTCGTGGCAAAACCCCTTTAAGGTAAATCACTTTTTTTAATTGTAAATCCTCTTATGTTATCAATGTCCATGCACCAAGTTATGTTGGTGAAACCACACAGGAACGCTGGCTACGTCTTCATGGACATAAGTCCACTATACGTACAAAAAAAATAAGTGACCTACCTGTCCCTCAGCACTTTGAAGATTTGGGTCATCATGTTAATGATCCTGAATTCTAGATCATTGATCATGCTCTGTTTTTTTTAAACGAGGCTGTGATCGTGAGAAAGTTATAAACAGTGTGAAATGTGTTTGCTTAATAGGTTGAATACATTAAATTTGAATTACACCTTCAATGATTTTTTTTATGACTGTTTTGACTTGCCCTGTTGCCACACAGTGTCTTATTTCCATCATGGTTATAGAGTGTCTATTATATAATTTTTTTTCTTTTAGATGGATATCACACATTTTAGCACTTGACACTATGTGGAAGGAATCACTGAAGTAAATCGGTCCCTGTAGTACAGTCAACCCCGCTATGGGATGGAAATTTTTTTCAAGTGTTTATTTTGTATTATTTATTAATGTTTTTTTCATATTTTCTTTAATAAAGATTATTCATTTTGTATGGTACACCACTGGTCAACTCCTATGTAGGGGTCATTTACTAATGTGTATTCTTCTATTTATACTTATATCATGTTCATACTGTATTTATATAATTTATTGGTACTATGTCTGTGCTGTTAGTACTGTTGTGAATTACATACATACCGGATACTTCTATGGGTGATATGTGATGGGTGCGTTCCTCCACTTAGGTGATTGGTCTGCACCATCCTATTGGGATCCATTAAACTTATTTTTGCCTTTGGGCTAGTAGATATGGCCAATTATTCATGTTTAAGTTTTCAGACTGCCTGCATGTATAGATACACACTTGAGAGCCTGACATCATCTGCCCATGATTGATAGGTGCAGGGGGCCTAGCTTTTCCGATTACGAGTTGGCTGGCGCTCGTGTTGCCCATACCTTATGACTGGTTGATTTGATCATGTAATCTTTTGAAGTAGCACGGCGAGTTTCACTGAACTTTGGAAAGGTGTGCGATCCGAGAGGGGTGAATGTATGCTTGCAGGTATATAGTCTTAATTATTAAGAGTAATTAGTAGAATATATAGAAATGTTTATTATATGCACATTGTTAATGTATCATTGCACTTTGACAATATTTATGAACTATTTGCTATTTCATGTAAAACTTGAATAGGTCAGTGACATCTTTGTATATATGGACATGTTGTCCTGACTTACAGTGCTTGAAAAGGACTCCCTTGAGGGGTTGAAGCTTTGTTCAAATTGACCTTGGTAATAAAATCGCTGCACTATTTCTAAATAGTGGTGGTGCTGCTTTTTATTTTTCTTTATTTAATGCAATACAACAGCATAGGAAAGAGCATATCCTTTTATATTCACAGTCAGCACCCACTACATAAGTTTTGTAAAGGAAAGTATAATGTGAGCAATAACCAGTAATCTTATCCAAACTCACTCCACTGTGCCCTTTAAGCAGTAGTTTAGTGCAGTGTTCCCCAACTCCAGTCCTCAAGGCCAACCAAGAGGTCATGTTTTCAGGCTATCCCACAGAATGCACTGACCATTAAATCACCTGTGCTGCATAATTAAATGACTTGTGCAATGCTAAGGAAATCCTGAAAACATGACCCGTTGGTGGGACTTGAGGACTGGAGTTGGGGACCTCTGGTTTAGTGGATGGATATTATACATACATAATGGTGCTATTGGGCTGGGATAAGAACTCTGCCCGTAAGTGGCAGTACATTTTCCATAACATGCAGTAGATCAGGGTATCTTCATAATGTCTAAACAATACAGGTCTTAATCACTTTGAGAACAGAGGTCCCCTTCAACCCAACATACAGAGTAATCAAAGTGGCCTACTTATCGGGGTTCAAAGTATAGTAGAGAAAGCACTTAAGATCTATTTTAACAAATCAAATCTAAAGAGATTCATGTAGAAAAAACAGAAAACCTCACATACTAAAACACTAAGTAGTGCCTTTTGTATTTCATTTTTTCACTCTCCTTGAAAGATTAGGAAACCATGGCTCCTTCACCACCAAACTGCTGAGTGGTAAGGTGTGGAGCTGAGCCACACCACCAGGTATGACCACGTTATGCTACTTCTGGGTAAACTTAGCCATGTATGTTTCCCTGGTTAGCTTAGTTTCTTGAGGTGACAGTACTTGCAATCACATTTGAGGACAAAAAAAAAAAAAAAAAAAAAAAAAAAAAACACAACAAAAGACCAAAGACCACACCATTTTACCAATCCTTTATTGAAGGTAACAAGTTGGTTATGTTCACTATATTGTATGAAACATCACAATATGGTATGGGGAAGTTATAGGTTTGGACCAGAGTCGACACTTTGATCAAGCCTTTCTGCATTCATTTCCCTTAAACAAAAAGCAGGAACAAAGGGAAAGTGGAAAAAAAAAACAAAACCCAAGCCCAGCCAATGGACAAGTAGAACTCTGCATTATCATGGAGAACACTTAACTTACAGACCTAAAAATCTAGTGAATAAATAAAATATGGTAGCAGTAATCCTAAGACAATAAAACACACAGGAATAAAGACAGAAAATTAAAGTAGTAATTGGCATAGCTGATCTATGTGTACCAGTATGTAAATATATTTTCAGATTTCAGCAAGATAACAGGAATATACCATGAGCTTCATTTCACGTAAGAAAAAAAAAAAAAACTCCGTTCAAAACGCCACAGAAAATGGAACATTCTCGCTGAAAAAATTCCCCCCAAAAAACACAAGGCATCCACAGCATATAAATCAATTTATACATTCCTTGTTTCTTCTCCAATAGCTTTTTTTTTTATATACTTTTTTATTTTTTTTTTAGATAAATACTTTTACTCCACCTTCAGCATTTAACAGTATTTGACATGCACAACTGAAAGGAATTTGAAAAAAAAAATGTAAGTCAAAGTTATTGCAAAAATAGAATTAGACATTTGTCAAGTACCTCACAGCCACTCTTGTACCATGCCCATTGCTTAGAAAATGAAAAAAAAAAAAAAAAAAAAAAGTGTCACAGAATATGGAAAAATATCTGTGTTAGTTGCTAAGATTTAAAATAGATTTCATAGTATATTTATAATAGTCATTTCAAATTGGTAAATTGAGCTTTGAAAACAGAGGAGAAAAAAAAACAATTAAAAGTAATACCCATGTTATACAGTGCTACCATTTTACAATTAAATCAGAAAAACAAACTAGAAATCCACTTTAAACACTAGGAAAGGAAAAGTTACAATTTACATTATAAAAAGGAGGCTAGGATTTTCAGGGAAGAAAAAAAAAACAAAAACAAAAAAAAAAAACCTGCCTGCACCAGTAATCGAGAGGGGAAAAGAGTACAGTACCCAAAATGTGTGTAAGGGCTATCCTCGCTTTGAGGGATATGTTCCAGAGTAGAAGTCATCTTGTGGCTTTCCAGTCACTGTCAAAGTACCAAAAGTATCGACATATGCTCCTTCAGCAACAAGCTTGATTCTTAGTAAAAGCTTTGAAAGTTTGAATGTTTTTGGGGATGGTAGTTTTACATAACCTTCAAAAAAATCACAAAATCAAGGAAAGAAAAAAAAAAAAAAAAAAACAGTAATGTCTCATACAATGAAGTGCTTTACATGTGTGTGGAGTTTAGTTTGCAAGTGCTGAACCCTTTTAGAGTACAATGGCATGCACCTCGATACATCTAAGAAATTGCATGAGGCATCAGATTTCTTCCTAAGCTCTTTAGCACCAAAGGTGCCCAGCGAGTCAATGCACCGCGGGGACCTCCAGCTTTAAGTGTTAAGGAGTAATGTTGCTGAAACGTGACCGGAAATCCTGAGGCTGGCAAAAAAAAAATACTGCTAAAGTGTGACAATGTTATAAAACAAACTGATAAATGGTGCAAAATACTAATCATTTCTCATTTTGCCCATTTTTTTTTTTTTTTTTTTTTTTAATTATTATTACATAGCTGACGCTCCACCAGAATCTCTTCGTTGGTGTGAAGAGAACCGTGATTACGTTTTTCCCCCTTTTTTTTCCAGACCAAAAACATTTAAGGAGTTTTGAAAGGCTACCATGGGTCTTCTAGATCGCCAGCACCCTACAGAAAAGAAAGAAAAACACAAAACAGAAGCGTGACTCATGTTGCTGTGGTTTGCACTGAACCTAAAAAAAAGTCATCTTCTTGTCCAATAGCACTTCTTATACAGTATCAAAAACATTTACTGCCTGGCTTAAAGGGAACCTGTCGCTTCGCTTATGCGGTCCTAGCTGAGGGTAGCGAAAGCCATGGCTGTGTCCTTATTGTGCAATACATAGTATTTTCTAAAGTATTTACGGCTGACATCTGGCAATCTATAGTCTGCTCTGCCCAAGAAGAGTCCATGAATGGCATTAGCCCTGCCCACCCACCACTTATCGGGACTAAGTAGAAGCAGTCCATAAGGGTGTTCACACGGCAGATTTGGATGGCGATTCTGGGCACGGATTCCGCATCCTAAATCAATGTCCAATCCGTCTGTAAAGTGATTTACTCTATACCAAGAGTTCCCAAACTCCAGTCCTCACACCCCACCAACAGGTCATGTTTTCAGGATATCCCACAGAATGCACTGACAATAATATGCAATTGCAAAAAGTGAAGCCTCAGAGCTACAGCTTTCTTTCCATGCCCTTAGTTACCTGACAGTTTACATTAGACAGGGCTTGCGCTGTATGCACTTATCTGATGACCGGGAACATAAAGAGCTTGCAAAGGACTGGGGAGAAAAAGCAGTGAATGAGCCTGTGTCTTTTGTATAGAGAATCCACTGGTTGTAATGTAATTATTTGTGTAAACATTGTAGACGTTCCCTGTCACTGCTCAGACCCCCTCCCTCTCCCACATGACTCAGCAAGCTGTGTTTATCTTTTCTGCTGAGCAGATAACAGGTAAGGAATTGACTTCTTGGCAAAACCAGTTTAAGTCACCTGTGCAGGATAATTAAAATCACTTGTGCACTGCTAAGGAAAGCCAGAAAACATGACCTGTAGGTGGGGCGTGAGGACTGGAGTTTAGGAACCCCTGCTCTATAACCTTTGTAAAACTTTACACAAGTATTATCGGCAAATATCATCTACGGCTACAAAGGCGTTTTACACATCGATAGTAAAGGAGGCAGAAACAGCTTTGGGCAGTCCAGGTCATTTCCTCGCTGAAATTCCCTGCAGGTAAGTGCAGAATTTTTAACAAGAAAACACCTTTTCGGCACCAACCTGCTCGGTGGCAAACTAGAAGTCACATGAACCTAGTGTAATAGGTAGAATCAGCAGCCGATGGGTGGGGGATATCTGCAGGTGGGCAGCGCCAACAGCTGCTCATGAAGTAGACTTCTCTGGGGGAGCAGGCTGCCAGATTTTAGTAGTAAATTTTCCAAAACTACGTTACAAATTAAAAGGGAGACAGTGCTGGAAACCACATGTCTGTTACTAGCTTATGCCGCCCTAAGCAAAGACATCATAAGCGAAGTGACCTGTTCCTTTTAAAGGGAACCTGTCACATAGTTTGTCCCCCTTGCTGAGGACAGCACAAGCCAGTGTCAGACCTGCTGTTTCCAGCGCTGTGTCCCTTATTCTGTAAGATGCAGGAGTTTGTGTATTTAATGCTCTAATCTGTAGTTTTCAGCCAGAAGAGTCAGTCGAAGAGTCCTTCAAAGAGTCAGTTTTTTTCAAACCCGGCCGATCGGGGGCTAGCCCCGCCCACCTCAACTGAAAGCTATTACTTTGAATAGGTAGAAACGTGAATAACTGTCAGTAGGCGGGGCTAGCCTTTGGTGGGTGGGGCTAACACCTACTCACGAGTAAGATTTGAGAGGTAAATGCTCTAAAACTGCTGCATCTTACAGAATAAGGGACTGCGCTGGAAACAGCTGGTCTGACACTGGCTTGTGCTGCCCTCAGCTAGTGGGGCATAATATATGTTACAGGTTCCCTTTAAAAGGTAATATAGAGGGAGGGGGGGGTTCAAGTCAAAAATTACAGTACACCCCTAGGAAATAGGATTATTCACTGAATGTCAGGACCCGAATGATTCTCTCAGAACCAAAGGGTAATAATGATGGGTAAGCGACATGTCAAAATATAAGCCGGGAATACCCCTTTAATGTCTATCTAAGGCAACATTACGTGCACAGTAATGGGCTGTATACTTAGAAGCTTGGTTAAAATAAAGAAACCGTGTCCAACTTTAAACCAATGGAGCATTTATTTTATTGAATGCAGTTAAGTATAACAGTGCCATCTACAAGTAAAAAGATAAAAAGTACATTCAAACCAACAAGCAATATTAAAACCAAATACAAATCCAATACATAAGCGTGATAAAAGAAACATCCCTGCAGACATCTCCTCCTACCAAGGGATACAAATGCCATTTATCCCACACTACACATTGCCATAGTAGTAAGCTGAAAAAAACGGCATACTTTTAACGACTTCCTTATCCCCACTTAAATGGAAGAGTTGCAGCGTCTAAAGGATCGGCGAAACACTTAAACAGGCATTGAATACGAAAACAGAAAGCAGCTAAGAAAACTTATATTCTGAATAAGGATCAACTAAATTAGAAACATGGGACATTTTCAGCAGAGGTAGTGGACGGGTACTATAGGAGATGGCTGATGCATACCAGACTTCACATCGCTAATGCCGCCATTGGGCAAATGAAGTCGGCCATTGAAAGCTTATCAAAACTATCACAAAAAAAAAAAAAAAAAAGCCAGCCTAATGAACTGAAAGACTAAGCCAGGGATGGGATGCGGCCTGTGGGTAGGGATGCATATTACAATCCCCTATGAAGCTCACTTATACAGATCTATGGGAGGAGGAGGAAACAAAGGCGCAGTCCACACTTTATTCCATCTGGGTGTGGATTCCAGTTACTGTGTCGCTGGCCGCACTGTCGGGAGCAGGAGACTCGGTAGATCCAGCAGACGACTCTTCACCCTGCATTTTAACTAGCCTGTAACTAGTCAGCATCTCCTCCAGAAGTTGTCGGTAGTTTCCCCTATGATTAATTCTCATTTGCCTGAGAGCTTCCACCAACTTCCCATGCGCTGTGTTTTCCTCTGTTCCAGTGGGGTCCTTATTTTAGATTCAAGACCCCAGTCAGTAAAAAAAAACAAACAAAAAATAAAAATAAAAAACAAAGTAACTCTACAACATTCCAAATACATACAAATCTCCGATCACTATACCAAGACGTCTCGATTCACCTCATCCAAGCAGCCGGTGGTGGTCTAGCTACGACCGGGCACATTCGTTTAATATACCTTAGGTACCAATCAATTACATGTGGGAAGGATCCCTGATCTATGCCCGAAATGCTCTTCTTTCATTTGTTGTGGGCCGGCCCCAAGGTTCAGGGATATTGGCAGCAAGTCCTTAGATTCCTAAGTGATAGACTGGGCTGTCCCGGAGGACTATCCGTCTTCCGCACTTTATACCTGTCTTACGGAACCCTTATTCATTGCCCGAAAAACGGTTGCCCGCCATTGGCCAACTACATGCCCACCCTACAAGATTGGATAAATGCGGTGAATGCTACCCTACCATATAACAAATATATTTATCTCCATCGAGGATGTCCTGACAACTTTACTAAAGTTTGGCAGGATTGGCTGGACTCCACACATACAGCGTTGGAGATTCCCTGTGGTGTTTAGACCTAATCCTCAAACTTTCCACCTTCTATCTATCTATATTTATATATAGATATATATGGAAAGTTTGTAGATCCTCAAACTTTCCACCCTAGAGATAGATGTATAGATGTATATATCTATCTCTAGGGTGGAAAGTTTGAGGATTAGGTCTAAACACAGGGAATATCCAACGCTGTGGAGTCCAGCCAAACTTTCTTAAATTTGTCAGTGGGACAATATTTGTCAGTGGGAAGCATATATATATATATCCAGAGGGAAGCTTATTCAAATAATAAATAAAATAATATATATATATATATATATATATATATATATATATATATATATATATATAATATATATTATATATATATATATATAATTATATAATTATTATTATAATTTTATTTTATTTATTTATTTATTTGAATAAGCCTCCCTCTGGATATCAGATTGTCTGCTTGGTATCTTGATACTCCACCCTGTAAGCTCTGGGTTTTTAGGATAGTACATGATCCTTTTACTATGTGGGACTTAATGCACGCACACAAGTTCTTAGATTATGAGTTTCAATAATTTGTATTGTTATTGTTTTATGTTTTTAGAGAAAAACTGGTTTCAAGTTTATGCTGATAACTAATTGTGGTCATTTCTCCTATTATGGAGATGGTTTCACTCGCATATGGATATTGGACAAGATTTGTTAACTGAATCTTTCTTGTGATTGACCTCTGTGACAAATTGTATGCTTTTTTTTTCCTATCTGTATTGTTACATATGTGCTCTCTTTGCTTGATCGCATGGTGTCAACTTCATTGAAAAAAAGTACAAAGTTGATTTTGTTAAAAAAAAAAAAAAAACATATGGGAAGGATGCAAACATCAAGGTGGACAATATTTTAAGTGGGTTCTCTGGTAGTTTGAAAACAAAAAAAAACCCTCACAAAAACACGCACATTTTATAGTGAGCTAGGGAAGTTAAAGAAAAAAAAAAAAAAGGCTCCCCTTTCCAGCACTGAAATTTTTTCTATTTGAGCCCATCCCCAGCTCACTGCAAAAAAAATTTTCTAAAAAAACTGGGCAACTGGTTTAAAGGAACTGCATATATAATAATTCTCTAACACAAATGTAAGCACAATAGATGGACGACTTTATAGGTGATGGGCAATATACATAAAGCCAAAACCAAAAGCAGAGGATCTCCCTTTACAGCAGGGGCCTGCAATGTCGGCTCTCCAGCTGGTGGGAAACTGCATCTCCCATCATGCCCACTGATATAGATGATAAATGCATGATGGGAGTTGTAGTTTCCCAACAGTTGGAGAGCCAACGTTGCAGACCCCTGCTTTACAGCATGCACATTGATGTATATCTTAGAGAAATGCACCAATGTCCAATACAACAGGGTCAGGCAACTGCGACTCCCAACGATGATGCATAGAAGCATCAGTACATTTGGACCGATTCTCATCCTATTCTTGTTGTAAGAGAAATCTCAACATGCACTCGTGTCCTGGTGAACCCACAGGTCAGAGGTGGATTTATAAAACTTACCCCATCGTTCTCTCTATGTGGATTCAACCTATTATAAACATCTTCAATAACACTGCGTCTATAAAGAAAAAAAATACATATACATGATTGAGACGAAAAGATGCAAAAGAATGGAGAATTAAAATTCATTGTTGGCATGTCCCCCCCCCCCCCCCCTGTAAACAATTTACACATCTCATGCTCACATGGCAGAAGTTTTCTGTAAGAAAATAGACCTTTGGTGCGAATTTTCAGATTCAAGGTTAACTTGAACAGGGTCAAATCTGCACCAAAATCGGCTTCATCTGTTGCAGTTTTTTACCTTGTGGACTTTCTGCAGCAAATCCATTCCATGTGCATTTACCCTTCAAGTCAGAAAGACCATTTCTAACTGCAAAGTCTATTTTCTCCTCCAATCAACTTGTATAGATTAAGCTACGCTCCTTCTAGATTTAACATTCCAAGTAAACCGTCAAGAAATTGGGAGTGTGGGCAAGTATGCTACAAGCATTAATTTCTACCACACAGTTATGCTGTGAGAAACAGAAGTATCACATCATATTTCTATGGGACTGTGCTATGGGCCCACAAGACTGCAATCTTTAAAAGGTGGAGGTGGGGTGTAAAAATCAGCAGTACATTACACATTTGTGCTGTAGTGTTACACAAAACTACCATACGTTATGTGCAATTTCTCACTGAGAGGGAGCAAAGCTGAGCTCTGATCTATAGGGTTATATTAATGAGGAGAGGAGCTGAGCTCTGTGATATATAGAGTTATATAATAGAGGGAGAGAAGCTGAGCTCTGTGATATATAGGGTTATATGATAGAGGAGAGAAGCTGTGCTCTGATTATATAATAGATGAAGAAAAGCTGCCCACATTTAGTGATTGACAGTTTTCCCTGTATTAGTGTGTGTACATGGTAAACGGTCAATCACTGTATGCGAGTGGGGCAAGCGGGACCCTCTTTAACCCTATGTATCACAGAGCTCAGCTTCTCTCATCTATCATATAACCCTATACATCACAGAGCTCAGCTCCTCTCCTCTATCATATAACCCTATATATCACAGAGCTCAGCTCTCTCATCTATCATAGAACCCTATATATCACAGAGCTCAGCTTCTCTCAGCTATCATATAACCCTATATATCACAGAGCTCAGCTCCTCTCATCTATCATATAACCTTATATATCACAGAGCTCAGCTCCTCTCCTCTATCATATAATCCTATATATCACAGAGCTCAGCTTCTCTCATCTATCATAATTCTAGATCACAGAGCTCAGCTTCTCTCCCTCTATCATATAACCCTATATATCACAGAGCTCTGCTTCTTTCCTTCTGCTACAACCTTTTCTCAGATAGGGTAACAAATCACCGGACAGGTTTGCTTTAAATAGTCAACAGAAGTGCACCTCACTTAGCCTTAAACACCCCAAATTGAAACTATGTGAATAAACTAGACATGAAAGATTTACTTTGTACATCTAGAGTAATTTATCATTATACCCAGTTCTACCCTGTCTCCCCAAAAATAAGACACCCCTGAAAATAAGACATAGTGCATTTTGTTTTACACAATTCAGAGTTATGGTGATATTTGTGATGAAATCACTACAGTATATTAATATACATGTTGATTTTTGTTCAACAATGTGAATCATTGTTCTTAGAAGAAAAAAAAAATCCCCTAAAAGTCTTAGCTCGTCTTTAGGAGCAAAAATTAATATAAGACACTGACTTATTTTCGGGGATGTTGCCATTCTCAGTCTAGTGAGTAATTCTCTATTCACTAAACAGAAGCTTTTAAAAACTGCAACATACAGCAGAGCCGAGAATACGCTTTTGGAGACAGACTTGTGAGCTACCAAGTAGTATTTCTCTTCCCTGCTCTAAGCCCGTGTTCACACGGCTTATTCAAGCCGTAATTGAGAGCCGGATTGCGCTCGCAATTCCGGCTTGAATAAGGGGCGGGTACGCTGCTCGCCGGCCACATAGACTTGCATTATCCACGGCGCGTATTGCGCCTGGATAATGTGCAGGTGGCTTTCTCCCCCTGCGGCGGATTCGCCGAGCGGGGAGGAGCGACGGAATCCACTGTTCTCTATGAGAACTGTGGATTACCGTAATTTCTGCGATGGATTGGCGCCGTACTGCAGCGCAAATACGGCACGCAGTACGGCTCCAATCCGCGGCGAAATAAGCCGTGTGAACGAGGCCTAACTGTGTATTCATTAGCCTTTTGAACTTTGACAAATGGTGTCCAAGTTAAAGGGGTTTTGCCACGATGTAATATTGACGTGGTATCCTCCAAAATGGGTATTTAATCACTTTTCTAAATATGTGATTACAAGTGAAGCCTCTGAGAGAGCTACAGGCTGCCTTACCTGCCCTTAGTTACTTAAAAGCTTCTATTAGATACAACCTGACAAGAGCTGCTGGCGGGCTTGGGCAGAGCACACTTCTTATCTGATGAGAGGGAGCTGAAGAAGCTTTCAAGGCACCGGGTAGAAATATGTTGTCTTTTGTATACAGAATCCACTAGTTGTAGTTTGATTATTTGAGTGAACATTTCACATGATCCCTTATGCACGGCTCTGCTCTGGCCGTGTCTCTCTCGCTCTCTCTGCGTGGCTTGTTTACATTTGCTTCTTAGCAGATAAGGCACGTCCTGGCAAAACCCCTTTAACCCTTTTATTACGACCCATTTAACAGATTGAAACAGAGAAGAAAGTCAAACTAAACAGCAGATAATTGGCAATTTTTATACAATGAAAACAAAAACTTAAGAAAAAAAATGAAGCTGTACAACAGGTAAAGAAGCTGGTTAATCCTATACATGATATCCACTCACTTTCCAGCTAAACCACCCCCAGGTGGTAAGTGTGGGATGTTCTCAGCTGATAAAATGCGCATTACATGAGTGAGATCGGGCATTCCTTCCTCCCCAGCAGTCGTCATGATTTCTAAGAGCAGAAATAAAATCATTTAGATAATATATGATAAAGACACCAATGCATTGCTTAGAATTGCACATCCTCCATTCTAAAGGATTAGTACAATGCACCTCATGGTGCTAATCCTGCACCCCTCGCTATGGCCAAAGACTGTACAAGACCACATGCACCATCATGCTGTTCAGGCAGTACGGAGCGGATACAGTAGTTAACCCATGAGGACAACCAGGCAATACGCCACATTATGACATAAGGGCATCACAAAAAAGGTGGAGTCTACTGTTCGGCACCTCCCTCAATAGGGGAGAGCCATGAGCTGCTGCAGAGTGGACCCCGCTTTGGAGAAATTAGCAGAATCATGTAGTACAGTGCTGCCCATTCACACCAAGTGTTGCCATCTACAACTGGGTGATTCTGATGCTGGTACATGGAAACTAGTAAATTGTCAGGGAGTATTAATTTACCTAAAGTGTTGACTGTGTAAAGGTCTAAAAAAAACAATCCACAAAAAAGGTATAGAACCCAGGAAAAATAGATAAAACTTATCCTTTAATATAATAGATGTACAAAAAAAACAAAAAAAAACCACCTTTAATTGTGCTCAAACAATAACCTAATCTAACCAAAAATATATAAAAACCTATCGCTACCAAAACACTACCTAGCAAAAAGTGGGGTGTTCGCCCCAATAAGGGCGTCCCCAGCCTCGTATCTCCTAAACTGTACCCCAATGCACTTTGCCACCATTTAGTCCTGGGTATTCGGCATCTTTTCTGCTGTATCACAGTTTTGAATATTAATCGCTATATAGTGTATTTATTAGGTATATTTTGGAATATCGTCGTATTAGTTAGTTGTCATCCCTAGGGTACAGTTTAGGAGGTACGAGGCTGGGGACGCCGTTACTGGGGCAAACACCCCACTTTTTGCTAGGTAGTATGTTTTGGTAGCGATAGGTTTTTATATATTTTTGGTTAGATTAGGTTATTGTTTGATCACAATTAAAGTTTTTTTTATTTCTATTATCTATTATCTATTTTTCCTAGGATCTAATGCCTTTTTTGTGAATTGTTTGTTTATATATTTTTGGTATATCCGGGGCTCAGGTATTAGTGTAGGATTCATTTCTCCCCCTATTGATCCTAAGTGGAGACTTGTGTTTTTTTTCTTCTGTGTAAAGGTCTACTCCATTTTTTTTCCTGTCTTTTCCCACCTTTAGTTCATTAGAAATTGCTTCTAGGTACACAACAGTGCCAGCTATTTTGCTTATCTGCTGCGGAATACAGGATTTCTCACTGCTGCAGAGTCAAATTGTGGAAACCCACAGCACGGTTGTGTGAACCAGGAGCGAGTCGTTTTATGCATTCCTAAGAGAGTCTCTAAGTTAGTCTAAGAGGATGTTCGCACCGCTTTTTGGATACGTTTTCAATCCCAAAAAACGTATCCAAAAGTGCTGCGTAAAACACATCCAACATGCAGCCAAAGTGCGCTGCGTGTTTGGATACCTTTTTTGCTGCAGCAGGATCGCACCCTGTAGTTTTAAAGAGGGCGTCTGCTGTGGCAAACGGATCAAGAATTGACATTGTCAATTCTTTGAACAGATCCGAAAGGCGCATCAGAAAGATGCATGTAAAACACGCAGTGACATTCAGACGTCTGAACACAGATACGTGTTATACATTGAAAGGAATGTAAATCGCACTATGCATTATTAGATTTTGGGGTTTGGGGTCTGAAACACTGATCCAAACACGCATCTAAGAAATGCAGCGTGAACATCCCCTTAGAGGAATGCATAGAAAGCCCGTCTTCCTGTCAGCATCAAAAGCCCAGTGTTTTTCAGCTAACCAGAGAGGAGGTCATGTTCTCTAATACTGTTGCATCAGCCAGACATTCTGTATGCAGCGGCAAGTAAGCAAAATTACTGGCACTAGACTGTACCTAAAAGCAACTACTAATGCATGGCAGAAGGGGGCAGAGGGGAGGTTGAGGACCAATAGAAAAAAAAACAAAAAAAACACACATTTAAAAGGGTGTTATTGTTTGAACTGTGCGTACTCTTGAGCCGATTCGATGAGATTGAATTTTAAATCCAGGGGAGAGTCCCCTCGCAGCAGGCGAGTCTCTCCTTACTGAAGCTGTGACATTCTGTAAGAGGCAGCCGAAGCAGAAGGATGTCTGGAGAGCAGACATTTGCAGCCTACTGCATGCTGCTCATGTGTCTGCAGAGCCTTCAGGCTCCACAAGCTCCTTGCTGAGCTATAACCAGTTATACACACAGCCTGAACTGATTAAACACATGTGAGGAAGCACACTGCCCTCCCCTTCTCCCCTTCGGTTACCAGACAGGAGACTGTGTAATATGGAGGAATACACACTGCCCTCCCCCTCCTCTCTCTCTGTTATCAGGCAGAAGACTGTGGTATATGGAGGGAACCGAGGATGTAACACTGTTATATGAGGGGATCTGTGACTTAGTCCGTAATTAGCCAGATCATTCACCCTAGCGCTGGGGGAGGAGTACAGAAACAGCAGCCCTTGGATTTACTTTCGGTTTCAACAGCTCAGAGGGGAGTGTAAACAGTGTGCAGGCAGCCAGGGGGCGTGTCTGGGGAGTTTCCTGGCTGGGGGCATATCCAAACAGGCTGACTGAGATGTCAGCCAGCCAATCGGTGCAGGGGCGTGTCTATGGGCGGGATCCGACCGGGGTGTGTCCTAACTAGCCAATCACAAAAGGGGGCGTGTCCCAACTAGCAGCAGCAGAAATAGAATACAGATTTACAGAAAAGCTCATATCTGCTAAGCCAAGTGACTGAGGTAATGCAACCCAATTACAAAAGTGCTTATTTTTACTGTCCCCCGATACAACCGCCTTAAGGTCTGAAGCTCCCCACAGCCACTGACGAAAAATCCTTACAGCTCTATACTCTGCATTGCACCGTATGCCGCCGAATTGTGCTTCCGCATGGCATGTTAATATGAAAGCAGCAGTGCGTTTCGGAATCAACAGCATCTGATAAGGGGGCCAAAAAAAGTCTTTATTTCGGCACGAGAAAGGAGGGCATAGCATGGCCCCTTAAACTGCTTTGGGTGGTGTATTACAATTCCCTGGTGAAGAGCCGTGTGTCTCCCATAAAGCTGCATGTATTTTCACAGGGCGATATATCTGCACACAGTCTATTGCCGGCCTCATTGTAAGCCAAAAATTGTCTGCTACACACATAAGGGACACCTTTGCCCACTACTCCTATATAGATTGTATGGGTGTGTGTTTCCTTGACAGACAAGCTCATCTCATCTGTAGGATCACAAGTCTATAGCTGCAGGGAGTTCGATTTGAAGAAAACAAAACAGAAGTTTATCATCAGGACTAAATAGGCACTGAAAGGAAAAAAGGAGGGAGGTGGGGAAGGTGCAGGAGAGGTACCTTCAATTCTCGATTCTAAATATTTATCCAGCTCAGCATCTTTCTTGATAGCTTCGTCAGAAACCTTAGGGGCATTTTGAAAACAGACAAGTACAATGCTCATGTTATCACGACTTCCCTGTGTGGAAAACAAGAGAAAAGACATGTTAAAGAAGAAGAGGGGTTAATCTGCCATTTAAAGGGGTGTTCAAGGAGTTAAAAAAAGCTGGTTCATCCATCAGGGCACGGTAAAATAAAAAAAATAGGAGATAAGAATCGTGAGCCCCCCTTGGACCTTATCCCATTCGTCTCAGCTTTAGTTGTGAATGTTCATTGTTCACATGACAGGTGCAGCCAAAGTCCACAGCAGACACGGGAGCGTCCAGAAGGAGAGGATTCTTTTCTGCCACCTTTCATCCCCGTCAGACAAAAACACTTTAATGGCCCAAACACCCTTTTAATAATAATCTTTCTATAGCGCCAACAAATTCTGCAGCACTTTACAATTTGACAGGAGTAGGTACAGACAAAAATACATACATTACACAATGAAAAGCTACTTACAGATGAGAAATTCTGCAACTTCTATATGAACAGAGGATTTACAGACGAGACAAGGTGTGAGGGCCCTGCACTACTACACTACTCACAAAACGTTAGATTTGGTCTTTGGCTGAAATTTCAAGATGAACAGAACTATTTTTTTTTTTTTAAATGAACTAAAAACCAGATCATCTCATTAGATGCACACGTCCAACTGTTCAGTGTTTCAATACTTTATACACAAGTTGCTGATCTCTAATAAGCTTAAAGGGGATGTATCGCTTCCTTAGTTCGGCTGATTCACACTGCTCTCAGCTTCTCAACTCTGGAAATGCAGGGGCGTTTCTTCCCCTCCCAGCTGGGTGACATCAACCCCCTTCACTGTTCATGCTGGCTCCCGAGACCCCCCCCCCTCCCCCTCCGGAGTCCACATGTCACTGTCTTTCCCCCATCAGTCTTATATTGTAAGAGCTGTATACATACCACAGGCTGCATTTAATCTAGACTGATCAGTGATCTCTTCTCCTCTCACAGCTGGAGATGCTCTATGACCGGGACAGATCTTGCTTCTTTGCAGGAGAGTTAGGCACCGGGACAAAACTTATGTTTTCTCATTGTAGAATCTGTTGCATTCTGTTTCTGCTGGGTGTGGAGAGAGAAAATGCTACGGCCCTTAACTCTGAGTCAGGCAGGGATCGACACAATTTGTGTCGTTTCCTGATTGTGTAAGCCCTTCAGTGTAATTCTGTTTCTTCTGGCTGAATAAAGTGAAAATGTGAGGATCCCTTACTCTGAGTGAGATACAGCTCCATGAATATGACGCTGTACAGAATGTAAATGAGCTCTCAGCTAGTGAAATGCAAGGTGGAGGGATCCGACCAGGACTGGAGATCAGTGTAAACAAAAACACAAGATAAGGAATACTGTGAATACAAGACAGCTTTGCTAATGACATCCAATTGCAAAGTTGCTTGTTTTCACTGTCCCCTTATTCTGAAGGCCATTTAATGAAATGATACAACCCCTTTAAATGGCAAAATTAACAGATGTTTGATCCCTGAATCACACAATACATTTAGGGGATCAGTTTGAATTGGGATTTGAACAGTCCTCCTCATCATGCTGATCACATTTTGACATGAGACCAAGACAACATGTTGCAATTGATCAGCAGTACCTCGCCGCTGCAAGGCTGTTTTGCCAACTATTTGCGGGGGTCAGATATGGCTTTAAAGAAGACAACCTCCAATGCTTTATTATATGAAGAATTCAATGATTACATACAACTACAAGAAGATAGTGTGATATTGTGTATACTTTTGCATAATATAGATTACAGAAGCAAAGCACGTATATACATCATATAAGTAACAAAGGTAAAGCACAAAACACCCATCTCCTGCCCCAGGGCTCCTGAACCAGACTACGCTGGGTCCACCGGATGAACGCAATACGGCAAAGCGCTCACACTTGTCACTAGTGAGTACAATGCAATAAAATACTCCAACCTGTCTCCCACCACAGAATCCTCCAATGCCTTATGGCAGGTCCATGAGCTAATACAATACTGCATGATTTACACTGCACGCTGTAAAGCACCTGAATCTATTCTCCTGCCCCAAGGACCAGTTCGCATAACTAAAGCAGGTCTATAAATCCAGCACAATACAAGGGTTAACATACTCACACTGCACGCTTCATCAGGGTTTCAAGACAGCCTCATCTCCATCCGCGAGAAGCCACAGAGGTGAGAGCAGAAAGACCACCTGGGACCTACACAGACGTCCCCGGTCCAAAATGGCTTCTGATCTCACAGCCGCGTTCTCTGGCTTATATCTCATTTGAAAACAAGTGCATGCATAACAAAGTATCACACAAGTTGACAGATCAGTATTTTTCCAGTATAAGTCCCCCTTTCAGATGGCCAGTACTTCAGAGGTTAACCTGGCACTGGAAAAATCTATCACTTGATGAAAAACATCCCTGGTCCTAAGCCATGAACACCTGCGTCCCTATGATTTCTCCCTAAACATCACTGGGTAGTAGTTGTTTACACCAGCACAGAGCTATGTGGCTACTCGATACAACGCTCCCACAACAAAGTCATGTGAGAGACCCTGATAACAAACCTCTATGTCAATATGCACCGTTTCTCACCAACATTTACCAGGAGTTAGGAAATTTACAGCTTAAAGACTAGCTATTAAGATATATTATTCTTAAAGAGATATTGTCAATATGGATTCCGGATGGTCAATAAATCTCTTCGCACTATGGAAGGCTTCAAGCAGGAGATGCTCTCAGACGGATGTGGCCACTGAGTGTCATCAGCAGGTTGTAACAGATACAGAGAGACTGGTAGAGTCACAGAAAGGCAAAGAAGTAGACGCCCTTTGGCTACATCACACGCTGATGAGCCACGGATTCAGGGAATCAAACATCTGTTGTGAATTTTGCTCCTTGTTAGAGGTGAGCAAGTTGGGCAAAAAGTACTGAAACACTTAACAGTGGGACATGTGCATCTAAAAGGGAAGAGATGGTCTCATTTAAGAAAAAAAAACAAACAAAATTAAGTGCATGCTCATCCTGAAATTTCAACCAAAAGCTAAATATCCCTAACTTTGTGAGTAGTGTAATCACCGCTACCTACCGACATGGGAACAAAAATTGACAGATTTCTAAAACTTCTCAAATACATATCATTAGCAAATCAGAGGATTTCCCTCAGTATTACAGGAGTAAAGATATCACTTTATTTTGTATGATAGAGGTCACAATCTGGTGAGATTTGCTCTTCTCCGGGAGATACCATCTGTGCAGGTGGGAAAGCTGAATCTATACAGTATCTGAATGGTAAATGGAGCAACTGGCTGGTTGGTTCATTGAATATAGTGGAAACTGATTCAGCAGTTACTCTTATGAGCCAATCAGTGGTTGCCCATCTGGAAGTTAACGTATGAACACCAAAAACCGGGGAGATGTGGCATTGGAACCAGAGGAAGGCTAGCTGAAGATTTTTTTTCTTAAAATTTTTCTGGGGCACCAGGAGGAGCCAATTTGATTTTGTTACGAGGTTGACCACTTAAGTCACCAATACAGAACATCCTAATGGGCAGTGAACCCCAAATATTTTGTTTATTATCCACTTTAGCTAGATTGAAAAAGGTTAGTCCGAGTCTCACTACATACAGATCACAGCCACAGCAGACCGAGGACATAGGTATGACTAGGTTTAACTCTACAGTCATGGCCAAAAGTTTTGAGAATGACACAATATTATATTTTCACATGATCTGTTGCCCTCTGGTTTTTATGTGCGTTTGTCAGATGTTTTTATCACATACAGAAATACAAGTGCAATCATATTATGATTAACAAAAGCTTTTACTGACAGTTAGAATGAGTTAATGCAGCAAGTCAATATTTGCAGTGTTGACCCTTCTTCAGGACCTCTGCAATTCTCCCTGGCATGCTCTCAATCAACTTCTGGAGCAAATCCTGACTGATAGCAGTCCATTCTTGCACAATCAATGCTTGCATTTTGTCACAATTTGTTGGTTTTTGTTTGTCCACCCGTCTCTTGGTTGACCACAATGGTCAAGTTCTCAATGGGATTAAGATCTGGGGCGTTTCCAGGCCATGGACCCAAAATCTCTATGTTTTGTTCCCTGAGCCATTTAGTCATCACCTTTGCTTTATGGCAAGGTGCTCCATCATGCTGGAAAAGGCATTGTTGATCACCAAACTGCTCTTGGACGGTTGGGAGAAGTTGCTCTTGGAGGACATTCTGGTACCATTCTTTATTCATGGATGTGTTTTTAGGCAAGACTGTTAGAGGCCGATTCCCTTGGTGAGAAGCAACCCCACACATGAATGGTTTTTGGATGCTTCACAGTTGGCATGAGACAAGACTGGTGGTATCTCTCACCTTGTCTTCTCCGAACAAGCTGTTTTCCAGATTTTCCAAACATTCGGAAAGGGGATTCACCAGAGAAAATGACTTTACCCCAGTCCTCAGCAGTCCACTCCCTGTACCTTTGGCAGAATATCAGTCTGTCCCTGATGTTTTTTTCTGGAGAGAAGTGGCTTCTTTGCTGCCCTCCTTGACACCAGGCCTTGCTCCATGAGTCTGCGCCTCACAGTGCGTGCAGATGCACTCACACCTGCCTGCTGCCATTCCTGAGCAAGCTCTGCACTGCTGGTAGCCCGATTACGAAGCTGAAACACTTAAGAGACTGTCCTGGCGCTTGCTGGTCTTTTTTGGGCACCCTGGAGCCTTTTTGGCAACAATGGAACCTCTCTCCTTGAATTCCTTGATGATGCGATAGATTGTTGACTGAGGTGCAATCTTTCTAGCTGCGATAATCTTCCCTGTTAGGCCAGTTTTGTGCACTGCAATGATGACTGCACGTGTTTCTTTAGAGATAACCATGGTTAACAGAAGAGAAACAATGATGCCAAGCACCAGCCTCCTTTTAAAGTGTCCAGTGGTGTGATTCTTACTTAAAGGGGATGTATCGCTTCCTTACTTCGGCTGAGTCACACCTCTCTTACCTTCCCAGCTCTGTGAATGCAGGGGCTTTTCTTCCCCTCCCAGCTGGATGACATCATCCCCCCTTCACTGCTGGCCTGAGACTCTCCCCCCCCCCCCTCCCCTCTGAGTCCACATATCACTGTGTCTCTCTCTATGCAGTCTTATTTTATAAGAGCTGTATACATACCACAGGCTGCATTCAATCTAATCTGAGCACTGCTCTCTCACAGCTGGAGATGTATTACAGCTTTCTAAGAACGGCACAGATCTGCGTGTATACAGGAGAGTTAGGCACAGGGACAAAAAACTGTCATGTTTTCTCATTGTACAATCTGCTGCAGTCTGTTTCTGCTAGGTGTGGAAACAGAAAATGCTACGGCCCCTAACTGAGTCAGAGACACAGCTCCGTGAATCGACCCAGGTGCTGTACAGAATGTAAATGAGCTCTCAGCTAGTGAATTGCAAGGAGGAGGGATCCATAGGGATCGGACCAGGACTGGAGATCAGTGTAAACAAAAACAGAAGATAAGGGACACTGAGAACAAGGCAGCTTTGCTAATAACATCCAATTGCAAAGTTTCTTGTTTTCACTGTCCCCTTATTCTGAAGACCATTTAATGAAACGATAACACCCCTTTAATCATGACAGATTGATCTCCAGCCCTGTCCTCATCAACACCCACACCTGTGTTAATGGAGCAATCACTGAAACGATGTTAGATGGTCCTTTTAAGGCAGGCCTACAATGAAGTTGAAATGTGTTTTGGGGGAAAAAGTTCATTTTCTAGGCAACTATTGACTTTGCAATTAATTGCTGTTAAGCTGATCACTCTTATAACATTCTGGAGTATATGCAAATTGCCATTATAAAACCTGATGCAGTAGACTTTGTAAAAATTAACATTTGTATCATTCTCAAAACTTTTGGCCATGACTTACTTTTGCTTCCAGCCTCATCTAGCGCCGTAACACTCAGCATGAAGCAAACCGCACAGATCTCCCCTGTGCTCACATCTTGAACTTATAGCCACTCCCCCTCCACAGTGGACTCCTAGTTCAGAAGCAGCAAGACCTACAAAGCGGTCAATATAAGGCTATGTTCACAGGGCTTATTTGCGGGTCGTAATTATGCCCCGCAATTACGCCATGTGGAAGGGGGCGAGGCGGGAGCGGGGGACCGGCACCTCGCCGGCCCATAGACTATCATTACTAGCGGTGCGTATACGCAGCTAGTAAGTGACCCTTCACATATCTACCCCCGCGGCGGATTCACCGAGCAGGGAGAGGAGACGTAATCCAAAGTTCTCTATGAGAACTTTGGATTACCGTAATGACTGGGACGTATTCCAGCCGTAATTCGCGTACTATGGCGCATAATTACGGAGTGAAATACGTCCCATTTTAAGCCATGTGAACATAGCCTAAGGATCCATCATGCTGCATGTGTCCCCACTTTATCACTTTTTTTTTTTAAGAATTAAAACAAGATACTGATACATTTTCTTTTCTTCTTAGCTGTTATTATCCGATTATAGATTTTTCATGCTGTTGTCTGTATACGATTATG
This sequence comes from Phyllomedusa bahiana, assembly GCA_025379985.1. Lineage (NCBI taxonomy): Eukaryota > Metazoa > Chordata > Amphibia > Anura > Hylidae > Phyllomedusa > Phyllomedusa bahiana. The sequence continues at coordinate 38,299 of JAODAL010010593.1, forward strand.
GGAGCAGCCATCTTGCCTGAGCTGCTTTTGACATCATTTAGAGAGATGCTTTGTAGCAGCTCCAAGGACATAGGAGCCTGTGCACAGGAGCAGACCCATTGACTTCTATCGGAAAGTTCTTTTCATGTGATCTGAGATGTAAATGTGCAAGGAGGAGAGAGGGGGAGCTGTGATTAACTCCGATTGTGACTTGTGGATCCTGTGTTATCTATACACATTAGTTTCACCTTTCAGTGTAATCCTACCTGTGTGGATAATGAGGAGACCGCTGAAAAGTTCTCACTACAGACAGAGGTGTAACTTGAAGCTTCTGGGCTCTGGTGCAAATAGTGAAATGGGGCCCCTCCGCTACCATGAGCCTCTTGCAATACTGTGGCAGAAGGGCTTTTGGGGCCCCCTCAGGACGGATGGCCCGGCAGCAGCTGCTACCTCTGCACCCCCTGTAGCCATGCCCCTGACTACAGAACAGGAACTGAAAGACTATTATTAGGCCAAGTGAGAATTGCAGGACTTTAGGTTCTTTTCTTTTTTTTTTTTTTTTATTTAAAAAAAAAACAAAAACAAAAAAACATAATACTGTAAATTAAGACATGCAACCCCCCAAAAAAAAGGAGATTTTCTATTGACATTTTGCCTTAAGAGTGCCAGTTCATCAGTACAGAATTACAGGTGGAATGGAATTACTACATATTTAAGTATTTATATTTTAGTCGTCCATTACTTGGAAAGGTTTCCCTGGAGGTGATGGGTAGGTCGAAAGAGCACCTCTCTAGAAAAAAAAAAGGAGTATGATGACAAGTTGCTAGCTTAACTCGCAGGATGGTCTACAGGCTAAATGTAAAAAGGTCTTGATGCTCACATACACACAACAGAAACCCCTTAAGGATGTGGCCAGATGCAAACAATAGAGTCCTGTTTTTCAAACTTGGTATGCGTCACTGTAAAATCAGAATAACTCTGGAATACTTTTACCTACCAAAGTCAATCCAAGACTTTTCAGGACACATTCTAACATGTTTTAGAGGGGCCTGTATTTTAGATAACACCATAAATCTAATTAAAAAAAATAAAACCCATACCATCCAATAGACATAGCTGTTCACCTGATTTAGATAAATCCCTTGCAATCTGAAGGTAGTTATTTCCTTTAACCAGAAGCAGTTCAGATCCAAGCGAGCACTTTTTTTTTTAAGTTTAATCCTACTTGCTACATTAAAATATGGCTGTTCTAGTGTTCAATACAAAGCCACCACATAAACCCATATTTATTAATTATATATACATACATATTATACACACACACACACACAGACAGAATGTGTGTGTTATATTATATTTTGATAGAAAAAAAGAACAAGTGTCTTTTTTAAATAATTCACTGACTTTATATAAAAAAATTAAATAATTCGGAATAAAAGTGATCAGAAAAGTCGCATGTATTCCAAACTACTAGGAAAAAAAAGTGCACTTCAGCCCGCAAAAAAGGGCCCCTCACTGACGTCTATAGAGGATAGCACAAAAAAAGTTACTGGACGCACAAAATGGCGCCACAAATTTCAAGAATATAAAATGTTTGGAATTTGTTTTTTACGGTACCAAAACATAGCGGAAACCGGACGTGTTTGGTATTTCCAGATGAGTATCAACCTGTAGAATATAGATGGCATCATTGTTACTGAAGAATGAGCGGCGTAAAAAAAAAAAAAAAAAAAGAAACCTCCCGCAAGTATGTTTTTTGCCCCACTTAGAATTTTTTTTGCTGTTCCCAGTATATTCTTTGGTAACACCATTAGAAAGTACATCTTGTCCCACAAAATAAAAGCCCTCGTGTCTATGTAGGTGGAAAAATAAAGTTATGGCTTTCAGAAGGCAAAGAGGAAAAATATTTAGAGCCATATTATTATGACCGTCCGTCAGGAAGGGGTTAAAGGTACGCCCACATGACAATGTCAAAATACTTGGATTCTACTGTTGAAAACCACGTTGAAGAATTTCATGTGGTTTTTTGAGGTTGTTTTCTTTTCCAGCAGATGCATTCAGAAAACTAGTCCCATTCATCTCTACGGGCTTTTGGACGTGGACACAACATAGAAGTGTTTGGAATGAGCTTTCTGACTTGAAATACAGTGAAAAGATCGAACATGTTCTATGTTTATTTTTTTTTGTTAAAAAGGCCGTTTTGAAATGCGACCCCCAAGAAAATCGTTGTGTGGACCAGGGCTGTGGAGTCGTCAAGCCGAAGCTCCGACTCAGACTCCTCAATTTCCCAAACCTCCGACTCCCTCATGCATGGCGCATGTTTAAGTGATAACTTTACTGTAGTAAAATGGTCCCATCAGGCTGTTTATCACCTTATGATACAATAATCAAGCTTTTTAGGTAGAACCGACACTGACAAGCAAAAGGGTAACAATGTTTTGATCTTTTGAACACTTGTGGGTAGAGTTAAAGAAAAATCTGTATTTGTCTCCAAGTCCAGTCTGCACCAACATTGGGAATGTGTAGAAGAGACCTGGGATCAGATTTTGGTCAAGAAATGCTTGAATCTGATTCAGAGCCCAGAAGGATTCAGGCAGTATTGAAAACCAAAGGGGGATTTCCCAAATACTAACAAAATAATACAAATTAACATTGATTTTTAGGAGCAAAACTGTAACTAAGCAGATGCTAAATACTTGCAAGTCACATTTAAGCATAAGATAGGTAAGATGACTGTATATAAAATTACAGTAGCCTCAAAGCTGTAGTGGAAGGTGAGATATGGAGCCTGAAAGTCACAAGTTCAAAACATTGTTACCATTTTGCTTGTCAGTGTAAAATACATTTATTGGATATGACTTTAGAACACAAAAAAAACGTAAATATGCAAAACACTGCAGGAACATTTGTGGAGTCTCTGAATTTGTTCTGAGAAATAGTATTGCCTCCATCAGATCCTGGATACATGATCTCATCATTTCCAGGCTAGAGAACGGCCTCTCTACACTAACTTGGGTTGGGGGCAAAGTGTTGACCACACCGGCAACATCTCTAACAATGTCAGGGTATAAAGGAATGGCCACAGCCACAGTCAGTTTTGATGAATGGTTGAACTCTTCTACTTCTTTGAAAGCAATTGAAAAATTTTGCTGAAATCTCTTTGCCCTGGGAGTGGAATCTTTTCCCCTGGGGCAGCGCTTTGCCTGCTCCATGTCATCAATTACACTCCTCATGTGATGAGGCTGAAGATATGGGAGCAGTAGCACTGGCCGGACCCAATTTCTCTTGCTCTTTGCATCGAACTAATTGGACCAACTTATTATATATTTTGGGAGTCTGTCCATTTTAGGACTACTCCGACTCCTGCAAAATAGCCACCGACTCTACAGCTCTGGTGTGGACTACAACTTGGATTTTCATTTACGGTCTATGGGGACAGCTTACAGTCAGATTTTAATGGTTTTAAACCAAAATCCACATGTAGAGCCGATGGGAATTACTTGTGTGGATGGACCCTTCTAGTGATATCCAACTTGTTTTATAAAGGTTTTGTTTTAGAATTATGTAATAAACTGCATAAATCGGTAAAAAGGTCATATGCTTTTTTTTTTTCGCTCTCTCTCCTTTTACCCTTATGATAATGACACGTGTATGTACAAAGTATGTCCGGAAATACCAGAACCTAAATGTTCATGGCTCCCCCTTCCGGTCTACCAGATCCCAGGTTGACATGTGATGCTGCAGCCTGTGATTGCTGTGGCCAGTGCCTGCTGTGTCACACGCGTTCATCAACGGGAAGCCCAGTTAAGTTGTTTGTCTATTTTTAGCAAACATATCAGCCCTCTGGAGGGAGGCTTGTGGTACAAGCAGCAAGAATACCAAAGATAATAAAAGAATAACATGCCAAGAAATGGTTTGATTTGCAGCTTTAACAATGGAGCACAAGTTTGCTTTTAACTCCTCCTGATCAGCAGTTTTTTTTTTTTAACTTGTGGCAACCCCATAAACTAAATACACCCGAGCACCAGACATTACTCAAAACCAAAAAAATGTTTCAGGTAGTGCACATCAGAAGAGAACACTACAACTCCTTGTATGCAGGGATCAAAACTGATCTCCATTTTATGTCTTTATTATGCATAGACGAGGAAAAAAAAACAAAAAAAACAAAAAAAAACACACAACCTTTTTTTACTATACATGTATTAAACTACTTTTATACCAGTGCACTTCTGTCCACAGCAATGGACTCAATGGAGAAACTGTATGGAGCCCCAGTATCCAGGTAACCGTAGTGTATGGAGGAGCAGAACTTCTCCAGTATTACTACCTCCAGCAGCGTCTTATCATGTGACCACCACACAGGTCATGTGACCTCCTGGTATCCAGGTAACAGTAGTGTATGGAGGAGCAGAACTTCTCCAATATTACTACCTCCAGCAGCGTTTTATCATGTGACCCTGGTATCCAGGTAAGGTATGTTGACATTGTATTGTGGTGTGCACTGTATGCATTACTATGCACCGAGGGTTTTAGAAATACGCGCTGGCCAGCGTGTACTTCTAAAGTGCTGACAGCCGGCTCCCATTGACCCTCACTTCCCCCTGTCCTCAAATGCCAGGAAATAGTGACATGTCACTTCTTTGACATCAGCAGGTAATCATGGCTCTCAATGAAGCTATGAATTACCCTATTTGCAGGGAGTATTGCAGCGCAATTAGGTGCCGAAATACGACCTGCAAATAGGCCGTGTGAACATACCTTAACAGTAGTGTATGGAAGAGCAGAACTTCTCCAGCATTACTACCATCAGCAGCGTCTTAAAGGGAACCTGTCACATAGGTTATGCCCCCCTTGCTGAGGGCAGCACAAGCCAGTGTCAGACCTGCTGTTTCCAGCACTGTGCCCCTTATTCTGTAAGATGCTGCAGTTTTAGAGCATTTACCCCTTAAATCTAATCATGAGCAGGTGTTGGCTCCACCCACCAAAGGCTAGCTCCGCCCACTGACAGTTATTCACAAGTTTCTACCTATTCAAAGTAATAGGTTTGTCAGTTGAGGTGGGCGGGGCTAGCCTCCGATTGGCCGGGTTTGAAAAAAACTGACACTGAAGGACTCTTCTGGCTGAAAACTGCAGATTTGAGCATTAAATACACGAAAATTCCAGCATCTTACAGAATAAGGGACACAGCGCTGGAAACAGCAGGTCTGCCACTACCTTGTTCTGTCTTCAGCCAGGGGGGCAAAAACTATGTGACAGGTTCCCTTTAAGTCTGTCCGTGTCTGTCCCATCTAGCTGTGATTTTATTTAATATGACCTCAGCCTAGGCCTGGGCAGGGAAATGGCAGATGAGGTTTAACACTGATAAATGCAAGGTTATGCACATGGGGAAGAGAAATCCATTACATGATTACATGTTAAATGGAAAAACACTGGGTAAAAGTGACATGGAGAAGGACTTGGGAATCCTGGTGGACAGTAAACTTAATTGTAGCAGCCAGTGTCAGGCAGCAGCAGCCAAAGCAAATAGGATCATGGGGTGCATTAAAAGGGGCATAGATGCACATGATGAGAACATTATTCTCCCATTATACAAGTCACTGGTTAGACCACACATGGAATATTGTGTACAGTTTTGGGCACCAGTGCACAGGAAAAAACATTGTAGAGCTTGAACAGGTACAAAGGCGGGCAACAAAAATAATAAAAGGACTGGGTGGACTACAGTACACAGAAAGATTGGCAAGATTAGGGTTATTTAGTTTAGAGAAAAGAAGGCTTCGGGGGGACATAATAAATATGTTTAAATACATCAAAGGTCAATATAGAGATCTCTCCCAAGATTTATTTATACACAGGGCTGTATCTAGAACAAGGGGGCATCCTTTACGTCTTGAGGAACGAAAGTTTCTACATAAACATAGAAAGGGATTCTTTACTGTAAGAGCAGTGAGACTATGGAATTCTCTGCCAGAGGGACTGGTCATGGTAAATTCAATAACCGAGTTCAAAAAGGGTTTGGATGCATTTCTGGAGCTTAATAATATAACAAGTTATAGTGACTAGGATTCAGGAGAGGGGTCATTGATCCAGGGATTTTTCTGATTGCCAGATTGGAGTCAGGAAGGAATTTTTCCCTAAAATGAGGACAATTGGCTTCTACCTCATTGGGGGTTTTTTGCCTTCCTCTGGATCAACACCTTAGCACAACAGGCTGAACTAGATGGACGACTTGTCTTTTTAGCCTTAAACCAAACTATGAAACCAGTTGGGAAAGGTAATCATCTTTAGTTATTGACAAAAACCTGTTTCCTTTATAAGAGCTACAGGTTTCAGTTTCCCAATTTATGTCTGGGTAGCTGAAGTCACCCATAACAACATCATTACGATTAGTTGCCTCATCTGTTTGAGGTATACATCTTCCATGGGTTCTGTTATATTATAGGCCTATAGCAGGCCCCCAGTAGAATTTTATTATTGATATCACCACCAAATATATTTACCCATAATGACTCCACATGCTCATTTCCTGTATCTATATCTTCCCGCTGTGATTGCTTCAGACAGGATTTTACATAGAGACACACACCTCCCCCCTTCCGGTGTTTACAATCTCTTCTAAAACTGTAACCCTGTAAGTTAAGCGCCCATACATAGGTCTCACCCAGTCACAACTCAGTTATCCATTTTTCTACAGCAATAAATAATTCTAGTTCATGAGTTTGTTGGCGAGACTCCTAGCATTGGTCAGCATACAATTTAGAAATTTTTCGTTGTCAATCTTGTAACCCTGTCCTTATAAACTATTATTATTCCCTCCCTCCACCCCCGATTTATAACCAATTCCCAGCTCTCTATATGCATGGTTGCCCTCCCCTCCCAGTGCCTAGTTTAAATATTTCTCCAGCTTCCTGGCCATTTTGTCCCCCAATACCAAGGCTGTGGAGTCGGCAAGCCAAAGCCCCGAATCCTCAATTTCCCAAACCACCGACTGCCTCCTATATGGCACATGTTTAAGTGATAACTTTACTGTAGTAAAATTACTTAATAATAATAAATAAAATGGTAGCTTTCGGCTTTTTATCACCTTATGATACAATAATCAAGCTATTTAGGTAGAACAGACACTGACCAGCAAAATGGTAACAATGTTTTGATCTTTTGAACACCTGTGGGTGGAGTTGAAGAAAAAGCTGTATTTGTATCCAAGTCCAGTCTGCACCAACATTGGGAATGTGTAGAAGAAACTTGGGATTGGATTTTGGTCAAGACCTGCTTGAATACGATTTAGAGCCCAGAAGGATTCAGGCGGTATTGAAAACCAAAAGGTGGATTTCCCAAATATTTACAAAATAATAAAAATTAACATTTTGATTTTTAGGAGCAAAACAGTAACAATGCAGTTACAGAAAATAATCAGCAGAACTAAGCAGATGCTAAATACTCGCAAGTCAAATTTATGCATAAGATCGGTAAGATGACTGTATATAAAATTACAGTATCCTCATGTGCAAAGCTGTAGTGGATGGTGAGATATGGAGCTTGAAAGTCACAAGTTCAAAACATCGTTACCATTTTGCTTGTCAGTGTAAAATATATTTATTGGACATGACTTTAGAACACAAAAAATTGTAAATATGCAAAACACTGCAGGAACATTGGTGAAGTCTCTGAATTTGTTCTGAGAAATAGTATTGCCACCATCAGATTCTGCATACATGACCTCACATCTGATGATCATTTCCAGGCTAGAGAACGGCCTCTCTACACTTGCTTGGGTTGGGGGCAAAGCGGTGACCACAGGGGCAACATCTCTAACAATGCCAGGGTATAAAGGAATTGCCTCAGCCACAGTCAGTTTTGATGAATGGTTGAACTCTTCTACTTCTTTGAAAGCAGGTGAAGAATTTTGCTGAAATCTGTTTGCCCTGGGGGCAGAATCTTTTCCCCTGGGGCAGCGCTTTGCCTGCTCCATGTCATCAATTATACTCCTCATGAAGATATGGGAACAGTATCACTGGCCGGACCCAATTCCTCTTGCTCTTTGCACTGCACCAACTAATTATATATTTTGCAGGAGTCGGTCCCTTTTAGGACGACTCCGACAAAATAGGCATCGACTCAGACTACACAGCCCTGCCCAATAAAGCTGCACCCTCCCCATTTAGGTGCAGCCCATCCCTAGAATAGGGTCTGTAGCCAAGACAAAAGTCAACCCAGTTCTCCAAAAGATCCAAATCCCTCTTTCCTACACCAATTTTTGAGCCACTTATTTACCTCAGATCTGGGATTATATGACCACCACAGCACTCCTACAGAAGGGTGCTCTAGGATAGATTTTGCAGCGAGGGCTGCGCCACCGTAATACGAAGAAGGAGGGCAAAAAAACCCAACCCGGTACAAACCATTTGAATCACACACTATGAGAATCTTTTCAAAAATTGGGGATTAAAAGTTGCAGAACTGTAAAAACTGGTCCTAATCAACTCGCTTAAGATGGAAACCCATATGTTTCCATTCAGACATTAGCTGAATAACAATAGTCACTTTTTTAATTTAAGATGTTATCTGGTTCTTGAAAATGGTTTGCATATCCTTAGCCACACCGATCACAAATAAATTGGTCGGTTCAGACTCTTGGCTCTCCCAGTAATACGCTGTGTGATGGGGCAGCAGGGCTCTGTATTTTTAATAACTGCAGTCCAGGATATAGGTGTAGAATCCAAACCCATTTTGACAACAGACCCCCCCCTCCCCAAGTCTGAATGTAGAGGTGGTCGACACTAGAATACAGCCGTGCACGCTACACCCATTGATTGGATATACTGTCAATGTTCGAGATGGGACAACTCCTTTAAATATATTAGCTTATATAACTTAGGCTTTGTTGACACTGGATTCAAGCTCTATACTTACCAAATATGGCAGGGAAGTTTTCAGTATACAACACAATGAAGTAACGTAAAGATAGTGAGCATTAGATAAATACACACAAGTATACACGTAACAGCATGTTGGGAAGACAGCCTAATTTCTACAGTGACCAAGCTTAACCCCTTCCTGACGGACGGTCGTAAGAATATGGCTCTAAATTTTTTTGCTCTTTGCCTTCTGAAAGCCATAACTTTATTTTTCCACCTACATAAACATATGAGGGCTTTTATTTTGCGGGACAAGTTGTACTTTCTAGTGGTGTTATTCATATTACTATAGAGTATACTAGGGAACGGCAAAAAAAATTCTAAGTTGGGCAAAATGTGAAAAAAAACTTACTTGCGCCATATTTGTGGGAGGTTTGTTTTTACGGAGTTTATTCTTCGGTAAAAATGATGTTATCTGTATTCTACAGGTTGTTACGCATCCAGCAATACCAAACATGTAGGGTTTCCGTTATGTTTTGGTACCGTAAAAAATCCCAAACATTTTCTATTTTTGAAATTTGCGCCGTGGCGCCATTTTGTGCGACCAATAACTTTTTTGTACTAACAAAAAACTTCCCAAGTGTGTAAATTATAGGAATAGAAAAATAAATCCAAGCAATAGAAAAAACTACTCCTTTAAAACATACCTTTTAATAACACTCAATTTAAAATATATCGATATAGGTAAATCCGGGACCTCACAAAAAAAGGGATAATACCCTAAGTTGTCACCTACACCATGAACCCTATAGTACCTACCACGGCGGAGACACCGCCCCGATAAGGGCGACCCCGTAATTAACTCCTACGCTGTATCCTATTTAACGTCCCACCTATATATTGCTAGGTGAAGTCAAAAAGGGGAAGATATAGCTTGATTCGCAATATGTCTACCAATATGTGAAGATACACAAACTGCGCCAAGGTCGGCGCTAATGCCACTGTAATAATATTCACAATCGGGAGAATAATGTGAATCAAACTACTCCCAAAAGGAAACTGAAAAAAATACCCTCAATAGACCAAAAACAAAGTCAAAGGGTGTACAAAAAGTGCCAATACTTATCTGCGCCATTCAACCCAAACTGGTAACTACGGTCAATAGGGTGATGAAACCTAAGCGCCAGAGTGGATAATACGCTAAATTAACCCTATGGCCGTCAGTGAGGCGGCATTTTTTGCAGGCAGAAGTGTAGTTTTTAATGCTAGCACTTTGAAATGGATGCAATTTTTTTGATCACTTTTATACGACGTGAAATGACCCAAAAAATGCAATTTTTGCATTTGGAATTTTTTTTCTTCTGTTGTTCAGCATACGGGGTAAATTATATTATATTTTATAGATCGGACTTTTTCGGACGCGGCGATACCAAATATGTGTAACTATTATTTTATGTTTTTTATTTGTAAAATGGAGAAAGTTGGGTGATTTGAACTTCATATTTTTTGTTCTTTAAAACTATTTTTTTATTTTTTTTACTTTAACATTTAGTCCCCCTATGGTGCTTGACGACTAGGGGGTGCGATCATTAATACAGCCTAATGCATTGCATAGGCAATGCATAAGGGTGTACAAAGATGGCGGTTTCCCCACTTCCTGTCTGCAGACAGAAGTGGGGCAAACAGGAACATGGCAGCCATCAGAGCCTTCACAAGGCTCTTCGCTGCCCTGTTAGCCCGTTGGGACTCTGCGATCTTATCGCTGATGTCCCGATCGGCGCGCACAGTTTTTCAGCCCACCGCTGTTCAGTCAGATGCCGTGGCCATCTTTGCCGCGGCGTCTGATGGGTTAACCAGCTCAGGTGGGTGACGCCGTCCACCTGCGCTGAAACCGCCTGGTGTTAGCTGCGATTAGCCGCTAACACCCGGCGGCTGTGAAACGGGATTGCGGCGTTTACCGGCGCTATGACGTACTCATACGTCATAGGTCAGTAAGGGGTTAAAGTGCATCTCCACCACACAAACATTTATAGTAGATGAAATTGTAAGACCTAGTTATATAGTACGGTTGAAAAAAGACATGTCCATTAAGTTCAACCAAGGATGGGGAAAAATGTGGGTGAAGGGAGGGAGGGAGACAAGGAGTTTAAGCCCAGCCTCACCACTGGATAATGCCCTGAAACCCACAAAGAAATAACCAATCTCTGACCCTGGAGTCTCCACCAGCCAGGATCCAGAATTTTACCTAGCTATGTACGCATTAATATTCTTTAGTTTCAGGTAGTTATCTAAGTCTTTCTTGAAACTCCCAACTGTTCCTGCTGTGACCAACTCCTCAGGCGACTATTCCACAGATTTACAGTGAAGAACGCTCTTCTCCTCTGGAGATTGAATCCTTATTTTCTCTAATCGAAGGGAATGTCCCCTTGTCTTTTGAGGGGGCTTTAAATGAAATAATTTTTCCCCATACTTTTTGTAGGGACCATTTATATAAATTAATCATGTCCCCCCGAAGCCGTCTTTTCTCAAGACTAAAGTTCAATTCTACTAACCTCTCCTCATAACCAAGATGCTCCATTCCCCTTATAAGTTTGGTTGCTCGTCTTTGCACTCTCTCTAGCTCCATTACATCTTTTCTATAATCTGGTGCCCAGAACTGAACAGCATATTCTAAGTGAGGTCGCACCAATGCTTTGTACAGCGGTAGAATTACATCCTTGTCCCGCGAGTCCATGCCTCTTTTAATACACACCGATATCTTACTTGCCCTAGAGGCAGCTGATTGACACTGCATGCTGTTCTGTAATCTATGATCTACAAGAACAACCAGATCTTTCTCAACAAGCGATTCTCCAAGTTTTTCTCCCTCTAGGACATATGCCTGCAGGTTATTTGTACCCAGATGCAGAACCTTACATTTATCCACATTGAACCTCCCTTGCCAAGTGGACGCCCTCGCACTCAGTGTGTCCAGGTCTGCTTGCAATTTATGAGCATCTTCCATTGATTGCACTACCCTGCATAGCTTGGTGTCATCTGCAAAAATAGAAACTGTGCTATTGATCCTTTCCAGTATATCATTGATAAATACATTAAATAAAAGAGGAACCAATACTGATCCCTATTCTCAAACACATGCGATTTTTAAAATTAGAATATTTCCCTTAGTATTACTGGGAAACTAGTTTTACTTTCACTTTGTAAGGTAGATAGGATAAGATTCCTTTTGCAGGAGATACCAACTGTGCAGGGGAAGTTGAGGACATATGTTTGTACAGGGTTAATACGAGTCTCACAGTAACTACACTGTAGTTGTCAAAACACATAGGACATGTCTGACAGGGTTTACCTATTGCTTCCATCACGCTGTCAGGAGCGGACCTGGCTGACTTCAGTCCTGTCTTAAAGAGCCAGCCTTTTTTTTTTTTTTTAAAAACCTTGAATTACAGATTGCATGCTTTCATTTCCCCAATTAAACAGATTTGGAAATGGTTTATATTTTTGTCTACTATTACTTCATGAGGTGCTCTTGAGGTGATGGGTCATTTTTAAAGGGGTTTTCTGATCAGGTTCCCACATCGTGTTTAGGCTATGGGTAGTTCTACAGCAATGACTTACTTTTCAGCTCGGTTAGTTATTCCATGCCGAGCCTGATAGAGGGACATTGATAATGGAGGGGTAAGAGGCTACACAGCTCTAACGGGATAAAGTTGGTCAGTGAGAAATGCAACCTCCTGCGTTTCCGATAAGACACAGCAGGGAGTGCCGTCTCAATCTCCGCCACAACCAGAGCACAGAAAGTCAGTCAATAACTAGAGAAGCTTGTGTAAAGTAGGAGATGAGAACTGCTCTAACTCTGTAGGGAAGGCAAAAATCAGAAAAGCAATATATTTTATCATAGTCTATTTACCTTTGCCTACATGTTTCAAGTCAGTGTGATGAGAATACCCCTGCACATGAAACTGGACATACCCTTAGTACTGAAAGCATTCCCCCTAAAAAATGTTGTATGCAGTGTAACTGAAAATCATCATGTGCAACAGCATATTTTTTCTAAATGCACCTAATGCAGTCACTGTTCCCTGTAAAATGAAATTTCTAACACTGAAAACCATCAACCAATAGCTCATCGGAGAAAATCACCTGGGGGGACATGCATCAAAACAAATCTAAGACTTTCTTTGTTGCCCATAGCAACCAATCAGAGCTCCAATTTCATTTTTTTCATTGCACTATATGAAATGTAAGGAGAGCTCTGATTGGTTGCTATGGGCAACAAAGATAGTCTTACTGCTAGACCGTTTTCATACAAGTGGCCCATGATGTTTACAGGCTTCTATCTGTATCTGCCACCATTTCCAAAGCAGACTTCATTTCCCTTTCATTACACGCACTTATTTATTAGTGTATGCATACATATAATTTGTGCATGTACACATATAGGACAGCTTGTATGAACGGGGCTGCTCCAGAAGTCTGCCGTCTTTTCAGCCCAACATCAGGCGCAGCCCCGTTCGCCTCCCGTATGCCAGTATCAGGCGCATTACAGAGCGCAAGCGGCACTTGGTAATTCGCCTGATCTCAGGGGGCGTGCGGGGTGCACTAGAAATGTATGAAACTATAGATTTATATAGTTTGGCTACGGCAATTCCAGGCGCATTACTGCTGGAACAGGTAAACCACTTTCAAAGTGGTTACCTGAGCCAGAAAGGTCTTAGCGCTAGAATACGCCTGATTTATGACCCATTGTAGAGCGGGTTCATAAATCAGGCGCATTCTATGCTATTGGTGTTTAAATGCCAAATTTCATACCCTGTTCTCCTGAAAAGAAGACAGCGTCTTATATTAATTTTTGCGCTATGTCTTATTTTCAGGGGGTGTCTTCTTTTTCCATGAATAAATTATAGCATGCTATACTAGTGTGTGTGTATATATGTATATCTTAAAGTTTAGAGTCACAAACCATAGGATATACATAAAGGACATTTTATGGCAGCTGCAGTGACTGATCTCAAAGGATGGCAAATGTGACATGCTGGGACTTTTAGAACTAGAACTCCCAGCATGCCCCCATTAGCCATCTTGTGAGATGTGTGTGTGTCAGTATAATTGCTCTGTTATCCCTCCCATCCCTCACTTACTTGTACACTTTGTCCTGGGATGTTCAGGACCAGTGGTGATATCAGTCACATGACCTCCCTTCACAGATAGAGTATATCTGTCTAGATAGTATGTTTTATAAGGTTTGCATTTAGAAAAAAAAAAATTAACACCTCCTGTACACATCAACTGAATGATAGAGGGAAAATAATAAATGCACAATATACATACATATTTAGGGGCAAAATAAATGTGAGCGTTCCCATAACGAGGCTCTATCCACCTACCTTATGTAAACAGGTGTCCACCACAGAGTTGCACACTTTCTCAAGGTCATCTGTTAACTGAAGCCTATACTTGACAAAATCACAAAGCTCTTCGTTGCTCATGACATCCCAAATGCCATCGCAAGCTAATATTATAAACTCATCTTCTTCCGCTCGTACAATCTCGTACACCTCCGGCTCAGGAGAGACCAGCTGCTCAGTAGGGCCTTTGCCGTCAACACACTTGTAGTCATAGTCCCCAAGGGCACGTGAAACCGCTAGCGATCCATTGACGCGCTGGATCATGACGCTGCCTCCAGCATTCTGAATCCTCTCTTTCTCCCTTGGATTGCAAGGTTTGTGATCCTGTGTAGAAAAGCAGACTTGTCCATTCCTATACAGAACAGACCTAGAATCCCCGCAATTGATGAAATACACGTGGCTCGGTGAAATAAGCACTGCCACAGCAGTAGAGCCGCTTCTGTCCATGCCATTCCTTAAGTCAGCAAAGTTGCGCATATACTCGTCAATTTTTAAAAATCCAGTTCGAATGCCACTTTTAACATTTTCTACAGAAGGTTCCACATTGGATCCTGACATTTCAGGGGCCCTGAAGTCATCGTTATCGGTTATATGCTCTAACAAGTGCGACGAGCAGTAATTTGCAACACGAGATCCGGCATGGCCATCATAAACGGCAAAAAAAGACCAGTCCTCCAAGCCGTGAGGGATACCCACCACCGCGGTGTGAGCGTCTTCCATTTCAACACGCCAGCCCTGCATGCTGCTAAGTCCATACTGCAAACCATTTCCAGCTCCGTGAGCATTGTGCTTCTCAGTTTTAGGTTTGTCCAAAAATGCCCCCATGATCAGTAATTAGCCTGCAGAGAGAAATAGATGGGAACGGTCAAAAACATTACAAAAATAAAATGGTAACATGTTAGAAAAAGTTCTACTTTCCTACCCGTCATCAGCCACTCCGCACCCCTTCACTTATCGTGTTTTTCCAAAAAAAAGACCGGGTCTTTTATTACTTTCATTTCCCAAAAAAAGGGCTAGGGCTTATTTTTGGGGAAATAGCTTTTTTAAATACGACGGGTGCAGACACTGCATGCTGGGACATTTAGTTCCTTGGCAGTTGCTGTGGAACTCTAAGTACCAGCGTGTATATAGACCCATACACCCCATAATTTTTGACCATAGGATATATATGGGGTGTATGGGTCTAGGAACTAAATGTCCCAGCACGCAGTGTCTGCACCCGTTGTATTCTTTCAAGATAAGGCACTGAAAGAATAGACACACCATGGTTTTTGACTATAGGTTATGCAGTGTGTGTATAATATATCTATATCACACACACTAACACACACACACGAACACACACACACTAACACACACACACACACTAACACACACACTAACACACACACACACACACACACACACACAAACACACACACACTAACACACACACACACACACACACACTAACACACACACACTAACACACACACACTAACACACACACTATAGTCAAAAACCATGGTGTGTCTATTCTTTCAGTGCCTTATCTTGAAAGTGTGGCATGCTGGGGAGCTACAAGTCCCAGCAAGTTAGAGTAGCCACACTAAGATAAGGGATTGTTTAAATGTGAGTATCTGTATGTGTGTGTATATATTGAACTTTCACTTACACATTGCACTCTATGGCCTGGGCTGAAGGACACGCGAGTCATGTGCCTGACATTTCAGGTTCTTCAGCCTGAAAACACTGAAGGTTTCCACAAAACCTCATCTAACAGGCTGTTGAGTGGAGTGGATTGGGCTCAGGAGCGGCACTACCCAGGAGGTGGGCACCAGGTGAAAACACTCAGGAGGCGCTGACTAACTAGGGCTTATTTTTTGGAGTAGAGCTTATAATTAAAGCATACTCCAAGAATCTGTGAAAAATCAGGCTAGGGCTCATTTTTGGCGGAGAGCTTATTTTTGGAAAAACACGGTATTCTTTTCCAGACACACAGATAAGGGTTGTGCTTTACTGTAAGTGAATGAAGCCCAAGTATCTCCTGTGTGTTGGAAGGAGAACCATGAGGGTTTGCTCACACAATGGATTTGGACACTGGTTTTGGGGTAGATTTATCACCGAATTCAACACAGAATCAGTGCCCATTCCGACCCTAAAAGTCTCCTATTTATTCTAATGCCGATTTTGCTTGCTTCAGTCATGCCAATTCTTTGATGCGGATTGTGTCTTCCTCATACAGTATTTAGAAGAAAAATACATCTCGGTGTTGTAACCATGGATTTCAGATGAGGATACAAGTGTGGATTTTCCAACGAGGATACGACACCGGTTCAGCGCTGA
The DNA here is from genome assembly GCA_025379985.1 of Phyllomedusa bahiana. NCBI lineage: Eukaryota > Metazoa > Chordata > Amphibia > Anura > Hylidae > Phyllomedusa > Phyllomedusa bahiana. Next base: position 54,872 of record JAODAL010010593.1, read on the forward strand.
AAATGTCAGTGTCTGAGTCCATCGCGTGAACAAACCCGATGTGAAGAGCAGATTCTCCAGAGCAGCAGCCAGATAAGTATAACATTTTCAATTACTTGTGTTGTCCAATGGAGACTTTTTTTTAAAGTTTATTTTCTTACACAAAAGCAATTGGAAAGCACTTGATTTCTCAGGTCAGGGTCCCACAATGCAGCAGCTGCATACAGATGACAGTCACTAATGCCAACATGAGACATCACTGTCTCCAACAAAGCGGTATGACCATTGGTGACTGCGATTTATCCACACATGGCTGCTGTACCATGGGACCCTGGCCTTGAAGAGGTTCCCCCCCACCCTCATCTGTTTCACTCAGCCTACTCTTCATGGCCAGCTTCAGGCTCCCACTTCCTGTTCTACAGCAGAGACTGACATTTCAGTTCTGCCATTACAGCTTAGCCAGTTAGTCGGACAATGGTGAAGGATGTGTTTTAACAGCAGGACACAAGGCCACAGAGCTCTAAAGGGTTAGTTTGTCTGTAAAAAAGAACACGCTCCTGTGCAGCTGTTAAGACACAGCAGGGAGTGTGGTCATCATCCTAGCCAAGGTTGCTAGAGCAGAGAGAGGGGGCTGGCAACCTAAGAAACCTTCTGTAAACAAGCAGGAGATAACAGCTGAAACAAAGTACAATCCCAGAAGTAATGTATTTGATAATAGTATTTACCTTCATTACATGCGTAAAGGGGTTGTCTCAGTACATCGATTCATCTTACCTCAGTCCTGTTTTCTTGGTTTCATTTTGAATTCAGGGGCGCGTTTACTGGCTTCCACTAGGCTGTAGCAGAAGCCAGGTCTGTAGCTATAGCAACCAATGCTGGCAGCCTTGGTTGAGAGATCAAACAGGTCTGTAGCTATAGTGACCTGAGGAGCTGATGCAGCCCATACAAGAGGGTTATCTCAGAATGGTAGGACAATGTTAATGGATATATATTGCAAAGTGACTTGTTTTTGCAAGCTCTTTAACATAAAAAGCACTCCTTGTAGTGAGACAACCCCTTTAATCGATGCGATGCAATGTATATAATGTATATACCCCTTTAAGTAGGTTACACAGGGTAAGAAAAATAAACAGCTGCTTTCTTTTAAAAACTGCAAGACACCTGTCCAGAGGTTGTGTGAAAGCTCCACTGAGGCCAAGCTGCAATAGCACACGATCTGGACAGGTGTGGCACAGTATTTAGCAGGAACAGAGCCCAACAAACCTCTTCAGTTGCCCAAGGACAAATTACCGGAGCCTCATCACACAGTTTTAACTAGCAAACAAGTCTAGGTCAGTCATTTCAGTACCAACGTTACACTGTACTTTTACCGCAATGGAATGTGAAATGTGATTATGCTAAACACAATGCAAAATGTGCTGCCATATAACCAGCAGCATAGAAAGGCCGGGGCTGTTTGTAGTATAGACTGCATTCCTTACCATAAGAAGCAACACTGTCACCACATGATATTAACAAGTGGACGTCTGTTTGTACAATACTCCGGTCCTCAAAGAAGGTATGAAGCGGAGCAGCAGCACTAATCCAGAGCCGCCGATGCCTCCGAGCATTGAAGTTTAGACATGGGAAATTCGGAGGTCAAGATATTACAGGCCATCGAGTTCAGCTCTTTTGGAGACACCAGCTCTTTGAGGGGGCCACAAGCTGCAGCAGCTTCATTTACATAGCCCCAACTAATTGCACACCTGATGGTGGTTGCGCAGGATGTTGCAACCTGGTCCAATTGATAGTCACCCTTCGGGCCCGTTCACACGGCTTATTTGCCGACGGATTGGCGCCGTATTCCGCGCCGGATTTGCGCTTCAATACGGCGCCAATCCGTCGGAGTCATTACGGTAATCTGCTCTCATAGAGAACAGTGGATTCCGTCGCTCCTCCCCGCTCGGCAAATCCGCGGCGGGGGGAGAAAGTGACATGCACATTATTTACGGCGCGGACGCGCCGTAAACAATGCATTGTCTATGGGGCCGGGAGCGGCGCCCCCGCCGCGCTCCGCCCGCCGCCCGCATTCACGGCGGATTTGTGCGCTCAATACGGCGCACAAATCCGCCGTGAATAAGCCGTGTGAACACGGCCTTAGGCTTATGTCTACACGGCTTAAAATGGGACATATTTCAGTCCGTAATTACGCCCCGCAAATAAGCCGTGTGAACATAGCCTTATGATCATGGAGTCCCAACACCAGGAAACAAGCTAACAAAATGCTACCGGATAACAGGTCAAGTGGTTCGGCATGTAAGGCCATGTCCCCACGGCAAGGGTTTTCGGCCGGTTTTTCAGCCGGCCGAAAATGAGCACAACAGTGCTCTATGGAAAACCCGTGCAGCAGTCCCCACTGCACGGGTTTATCCGCCCGGCGGTTTTGTCGCCAGCGGACCGGCGACAAAACATTGAACATGCACTATCTTAAGTCCGGTTTCCGGACAGAACCTGCGCATCTCAATGAGGGGGAGGGGGGGGGGGGGCTGTTCTCCGCTCATCACGGAGAAAAGCCGCCCCCCCCCTCCCGCGGCCGTGGGGACGGACGCAAAACAGGACAAATACCGGCCGGCAAACCGGACGTTATTTGTACACTGCTGTGTAAACGGCCCCTTATTGGGCATGTTCACAGGGCATCTTCACTCCTTATGAACGTCCGCTTTTCTGATGCATCTCTAGGTCCATCAGAACGGACCCAGAGACGCATCTAACAATTAGCAGTGAGTTTACCAGTGCCGGCAATGACAGACACGCAGCGGCGTTCACATGAGAGATTGCCTCTGCGTGTTTGCATCGTGCCCGTCGGGTCTGTCTTGCGGATGTGATCAAAAAATTGCACGTCATTTCTTGGATGGCATCCGCAAGAAGGACCCGACGGGCGCGATGCAAACACGCAGCGGCGATCTCATGTGAACGCCGCTGCGTGTCTGTCATTGCCGGCACTGGTAAACTCACTGCTAATTGTTAGATGCGTCTCTGGGTCCGTTCTGATGGACCCAGAGACGCATCAGAAAAGCGGACGTTCATACGGAGTGAAGACGCCGTGTGAACATATCCTACTGCAATTTTCACAAGAAAAGCAACAATGTAAAGCCTGGTTCACATCTGCATCGGAGGTTCAGTTTGGAGCCCCCATCGCAGAGGTGGAAATGGACCGGTTTAACAATGATCACAACCCGAACTTAAAGGGGTTGTACTACTATAAAGATTAGCCCCTTAAAGGGGGATGTATCACTTCTTCAGTTGGGCTGTTCTCTTGAAGCTTGATGCTCTCACTTCCTGAAATAAATCCAGGGGCGTTTCTTCCCCTCCCAGCTGGGTGTTTCTTAACTGAAGGGGATGACATCATCCCCTCTTCACTGTTCATGCTCGCTCCAGTGTGTCCCCCCACATGTCACTGTGTCTCTCCCTATGCAGTCTTATTTTGTAAGAGCCGTTTACATACCACAGGCCTGCATTCAGTCTAAACAGTCTTCTATGAACTCAGCACTGATCTCTCATAGCTGGAGGATTGCTACAGTTGAATCCATCCAGAGCACAAATCAGTCTCCCTTCTTGTCTACATAAGGCACCGACGCACAATTCTGCTGTTTTCTGATTGTAGCAGTAGCTGCAATGTCAATGAGGAGCAGTTAGCTGTATAGAGTGAAATTTTTGTCGGCCCCTTACATGCAGGAGCATTAAGGCACCGTGGCACAATTCTGCTGTTTTCTGATTATAGAGACAGCTAGCTGTATAGAGTGAAATTGTTGTTGGCCCCTAATTTTGAGTGAGAGGCAGGAATACAAGCTCCGGGAATACGGCCGTCCGGGTGGGCCGAACAGAATGTAAATTATTAGAGCCCTCAGCTAATGACATGCAAGGAGGTGGAATCCGACTATTTGACCGGCACTGGAGAAATTTGTTTACAGAAAATGAAGATAAGGAAAACAAGACAGCTTTGCTAATGACATCCAATTGCAAAATTGATTGTTTTCACTGTTCCCTTATTCTGAAGACCATTTAATGAAATGATACAACCCCTTTAACCCAAACGCCTGAAAAGTACTTGATGACCAGAAATTTTTTTTAGTTTTTGCCTCCTTGCTTTTCAACAATCATAACGTTCGTTTTTCCAATGATGCAATTGTATGAGGCCTCATTTTACTTGGGAATAGTTGTACTTTTTGGGGGAATAGTTTAAGTGTGCTTATAAAATTTCAGAATTTCTCTTCAATTTCTTTTTTCTAATTTTTTTTTACCACCATTCACATTTCACACTTGATAGATTAATTCTACAGGTTATTACGATCATGTGGATACCTAATATGTGTAGGTTGTTTGTGTGTGTAACGTATGCACATTTAATATTTATTTTCATTTTATTTTTTCCTACACTGGTTTTACAAATCCCAGGAAGGGATAACCGTTGTACATTTTTTCTTTATATTTCGAAACGTATTAGCATATATACATATTCTAATCCATTATAATCTGTGTCAGTTTGACACAGGCTGCAGTCAGGGCAGCACACAGTCTGCCCTGCTCGCTGGCTTCTTACACAGACAGCCCTGGGGCTACTCTAGGTCCCCAGGGCTGACCATGCAGCTGTTCCCTGGGCTCTGTTGTGTCACTGGGAGTCCTGATCACCCGACAGAGCAGGGGACCGCCCTTTGATTATGCTGCGGTCAGGGTTAAGCGGCGGGGAGCAGAGGTGTGTAGTCCAGCCCTGTTCTCAGTGCTGCAGTAGCGCCAGTTGCCGCAAACCCCGATATCTGCAGGAACGTCTTGACGTCACTGCAGATGAACAAACCTGCACTGCCCGATGTCAAGTCGGTGTGAGGTCGTTAATGGGTTAAAGTTTCTCACAATTAGGAGGCAAAAAAATATATATAAAAAAAAATGTAGGAAGCAAGCTCTAATAATCCAAAGCAAGGAGTGAAGTTGCCAGTTTGTCCGCTGCTAGAGCAGAGAGATGTGGTCAGTAACCTAGAGGTATTTGAAAACAAACAGGTGATAGAAAGTGCTCCAAGTCTTAAAGCAAATGTCAAATAATTTCTTACTTTGCCTACATTTCTAAAGCTAATCGATGAATGGAATACCCCTTTATAGCCAAGCCTGACACCCCATCTGCTGACTGTTTTGCTGTGTTATCCCTTCATAAATTTGACTGAATTCAAGACTTAGAAGTAAGCTGAGCACATTGACCTCAATATACCCTGTGTAGTATAAAGGTACCTGGATAGTTTCTCTCTCAAGGAAGACAGTCTCAGTATTGCCAAAAGTTTAAAAATACCAAGATCGCTCTTGTATCAACCCTGACATACTTAAAGGGGTTGTCTCACTACAGGGATTGCTTTTTATGTTAAAGATCTTGCAAAAACAAGTCACTTTGCAATATGTGTCCATTAACAGTGTCCTACCTATTCTGAGATATCCCCTCTTGTATGGGCTGCATCAGCTCCTCAGGTCGCTATAGCTACAGACCTGTTCTCTCTCTCTCCTGATAAGCAGGGCTGTGGAGTTGGCAAGCCAAACCCCCGACTCCCTCATACACGGCGCATGTTTAAGTGATAACTTTACTGTAGTAAAGTGGTAACATCCGGCTGTTTATCACCTTATGATACAATAATCAAGCTATTTAGGTAAAACAGACACTGACAAGCAAAAGGATAACAATGTTTTGATCTTTTGAACACTTGTGGGTAGAGTTGAAGAAAAAGCTGTATTTGTATCCAACTCCAGTCTGCACCAACATTGGGAGCATGTAGAAGAGACCTGGGATCAGATTTTGGTCAAGATATGCTTGAATCTGATCCAGAGCCCAGAAGGATTCAGGCAGAGCTGAAAACCAAAAGGTGGATTTCCCAAATACTAACAAAATAATAAAAATTAACATTTCAATTTTTAGCAGCAAAACCGTAACAATGCAGTTACAGGAAAGAATCTGCAGAACTAAGCAGATGCTAAATACTTGCAAGTCACATTTATGTATAAGATGGGTAAGATGACTGTATATAAAATTACAGGATCCTCATGTACAAAGCTGTAGTGGATGGTGAGATACGGAGCCTGAAAGTCACAAGTTCAAACCATTGTTACCATTTTGCTTGTCAGTGTAAAATATATTTATTGGATAGGACTTTAGAAAACAAAACAAAAAAAAAAAAAAGTAAATATGCAAAACACTGCGGGAACATTTGTGGAGTCTCTGAATTTGTTCTGAGAAATAGTATTGCCTCCATCAGATCCTGCATACATGACCTCACATCTGATGTCATTATTTCCAGGCTACAGAACGGCCTCTCTACACTAACTTGGGTTGGGGGCAAAGCGGTGACCACAGGGCAACATCTCTAACAATGTCAGGGTATAAAGGAATTGCCTCAGCCACAGTCAGTTTTGATGAATGGTTAAACTCTTCTACTTCTTTGAAAGCAGGTGAAAAATTTTGCTGAAATCTGTTTTCCGTGGGGGTAGAATCTTTTCCCCTGGGGCAGCGCTTTGCCTGCTCCATGTCATCAATTACACTCCTCATGTGACAAGACTGACGAGATGGGAGCAGTAGCACTGGCAGGACCCAATTCATCTTGCTCTTTGCATTGAACTAACTGGACCAACTTATTATCTATTCTGGGAGTCGGTCCCTTTTATGACGACTCCGACTCCTGCAAAATAGGCACCGACTCCACAGCCCTGCTGATAAGCTGCCAGTGCTGGTTGCTATAGCTCCAGACCTGGTGTCCTCAACAGCTCGTCACTGCAGGCCAGTAGAAACCAGTAAACACGCCCCTGAATTAAAAAATGAAATGGAGAAAACAGAACTGAGGGAAGAGCATTCAATGTAGTGAGACAACCCCTTTAAGTCACAACTACAGTCATCCATTGACCAATATGTCTGTCCTACTCCCCATAAGGATCCACAGAGCAGGGAATTGTATGACAAAATGCCCCACTGTACAGCATGTATCCAAGTCCATGAAGACCAAGAGTCTATTTTTAAAAACAGCTTATGATTTACAGGCAAGAAAAAAAAAAAAAACCTGTATTAAACAATGCAGGCAGGTCTCATCTTGACGTGCTGAACAGTAGACATATTTAGAACGACACAAAACACTAAAATTAGTCTAAGGCAGCCATCAATCATCTCTATGACACTCCTGCTGAATGAATTTCTAGAATGTAGAACCAAAAGATCAAGTGTTCCTACAGTGCCCTGCCTGCCCTTATGGAGGGTTTTCCCACAAAACAAATTATGTGAGATGCCTACAACATAGTCAATAATAATGTGACCAGCAGCACTCCACATCAAAATGAAGACTAAAGGGTCCGATTAAGGTATTGAGACCGTGCTCTTACTCCTCTGCTTCAGCATCTTTCATTACCAGGACGGACACACATACTTGGTGGACTTTCCCATTCACATGGTCTGGATGTGACACGAGTCTGTCCGGTCTTATGCCGAGCTGCTGCCAATGCATGTGATTACCATTTCTTTAACTGTGCGCGCATGTTTCAGAAAATAAGCAGCATCTGAATAGAGTGATGGACCCACACGTGCAGGCCCACTCCATTCACTTCTGTGGGGCTGAGAACAGTGCTCTGCTGTTTTCAGGCAGCCCCATTGCTCTATTCAGACTCTCTCACTACCTAAATCACAGTCATGAGAAGTGGGGGACCGAAAGGGAAACTTGTCCGTTGCTTTCACTGTGCGGACGATGGGCAGCATGAAATCGCTGCAGGTTACCTGGTCCCAGGCTGTGCCAGGTACGGGGAGAAGTCACTGCAGCAGAGACGAGCCTATTGTACAGCATCTCCCAGCTAAACCGAGGGGTCTCCCCTAAAAGCAGACACTGGAGAGGGCAGTCCTTTAAGCGGAAAGGGCAGGAAAAAGCCACATAATTCATACCTCTCGGCCGCAAGACAACTTCTCCTTGTACCCAGCCCAACAGCACCCGGTGTTTTGACCTAAGGGTGAATTCACACGGCATTGCGGTGCAGTCACATAGCTATAGCTGCATAGATTGTAAGGCCGAAAAAAAGAGACGTCCATCCAGTTCAGCCTATTGGGCTAAAGTGTTGGTCCAGAGGAAAGGGAAAAAAAAAAAAAAAAAAACCACAAAAACAAAGCATGAAGTAGAAGCCAATTGTCCTCATTTTAGGGAAAAAAAATCCTTTCCGACTCCAATCTGGCAATCAGAATAACCCCTCGATCACCGACCCCTCTCCAGAATCCTGATCACTATAACTTGTTATATTATTACACTCTAGAAATGCATCCAGACCCTTTTTGAACTTCGTGAATTCACCATGACAATTTCCTATGGCACAGAGTTCCACAGGCTCACTGCTCTTACAGTAAAGAATCACTTCCTATGTTTATATAGAAACCTTCTTTCCTCTAGATGTAGAGGCCGCCCCCTTGTTCTAGATACAGTCCTGGGTATAAATAGATCTTGGGAGAAATCTCTATATTGGCCCTTAATATATTTAAACATTTAGTATGTCCTCCGAAGCCATCTTTTCTGTAAACTAAATAGCCCTAATCTTGCTAAGCTTTCTGGTTAATACTATTGTAGTCCACCCAGTCCTTTTATTATATTTGCTGCCACCTTTGAACCTATTCAAGCTCTACAATGTCTTTCCTGTGCACTGGTGCCCAAAACTGTCCACAATATTCCATGTGTGGTCTAACCAGTGACTTGTATAGTGGGAGAATAATGTTCTCATCATGTGCATCTATGTCCCTTTTAATGCACCCCATGATCTTATTAGCCTTGGCAACTGCTGCCTGACACTGGCTGCTACAGTTAAGTTTACTGTCCACCAGGATTCCCAAGTCCTTCTCCATGTCACTTTTTCCCTGCGTTTTTCCATTTAACAAGTAATCATGTAATGGATTTCTCTTCCCCATGTGCATAACCTTGCATTTATCTGTGTTAAACCTCATCTGCCACTTCTCTGCCCAGGCCTCCAACCTATCCAGATCCCTTTGTAATAACACATTATCCTCTATTGTGTTGATTACTTTACAGAGCTTAGTATCGTCTGCAAAGATCGATATTCTACTGTGTAATCCCTGTGTAAGATCATTTATGAAAATATTAAAAAAAGAGGATAGGGCCCAATTACAACCTGCAAGTACACCGTGTGAATATACCCATCACTTCTTTCAAATGCTTACACATCGAGAATTAGTAGTGTATACACGTTCAACAGCACTAACAAAGGCGTACTGCGGTGCATACATTGCAATATGCTGTGCTAACATACCCTTAAAGGGGTTGTCTCACTACATCGATTCATCTTACCTCAGTCCTGTTTTCTTGTTTTCATTTTGAATTCAGAGGCGTGTTTACTGGCTTCTACTAGGCTGCAGTAGAAGCCAGGTCTGTAGCTATAGCAAACAGTGCTTGCAGCCTATCAGGAGAGATGGAAAAGGTCTGTAGCTATAGCGACCTGAGGAGCTGATGCAGCCCATACAAGAGGGGATATCTAGAAATACGTAGGACACCGTTAATGGACATATATTGCAAAGTGACTTGTTTTTGCAAGATCTTTCACATAAAAAGCAATCCTTGTAGTGAGACAACCCCTTTAAGATACAACGCACAAGATAAAATACCATCTGACGGTATTTTAACTTCACCATTTCGTGTTTTTTGGCACAGGATGGAGCAAAACAAAAACAAAAAAACCACCACCACTGCGGTTCAGTTTTTGGATTTTAGCTTGCCCAGTACACTAAACTGTATGGGAATCTGTCAAAAGATAGAACATGTTCTATATTCTGGTGGAGAGTCAAAAATCCTACGGGCAGGGAAATCGGTGCTCGGATTTTCTGTTGCGGTCTATGGGGCGCACTGGTTACAGTTGGATTTACGGTGGATTCTAGATACTGAATCTGGCTAAAATCCAATCAGAGCTTTGTAGATATAGCCTTACTTTATGCAATCTGACGTACCAGCATGTTCAGGTAATCATGGGGGGGGACTAGTATAAATGTGGGGAAAAAGAAAAGTTAAACATGAACACAAATATAAAGTAACACTCAGATTTTGATATGTGCCATCTCACATTTGCAAAGCCCCCAAAGTAACATAACAGGTGAAATATTCCAGGAGTCACCGCATTTTGGATTAATTTTGACCCACAGGTGCTCCACTCTTAGCATTGGGCTATGAAAAAACAAAACCTACAGTTCCCCCATTGTTATTTTTTAGGTGTCATGTCTACAGCGTTTGCCGTGTGGTATAAATGGCAGGATAGCTTTACTATGTGGTCAGTACAACTACAACAATATCCATTTTACATAATGTTTCACAAAACAGAATGTTTTTTAGGTCGTCATAGTCAAAGCCATAACCTTAATTTTCTCTAAACAGCTATTTAACCCTTTAAGGTCTAAGCCTGTTTTGGAGTTAAGGACCAAGCCCTTTTTTTCAAATCTGACATGTGCCACTATCTGTGAATAACTTTTCAATACTTTTACCTATCCATGTGATTCAGAGACTGTTTTCTCATGAAATATTGTGCTTTAATTTAGCAATTAATTTTGGTCAATAAAATCCTTGTTTAGGTGTGAAGAATATCGAAATGTTGTGAAAATTTGGAAAAATTTGCCATTTTAAAAGTTTAAAAATTTGTGTGCAAGACAGTCACACCAAACAAAATAGTAAATAATGAACATCTACCATATGTATACTTTGTGTTGGCATGATTTTTTTAAACATCCTATTATTTTTTAAGACATTTGGGGGCTTTGAAATTTAGTAGCAAATTTTAACATTTTCAAGAAAATTTGCAGAACAGATTTTTTTTGGGAACCAGGCCACTTCATGTGGTTTTGAGGGGCTTGTATGTTAGAAACCCCCATAAATGACTCCATTTCAGAAACTACACCCCTTAACATAGTCAAAACAGCATTTACGAAGTTTATTAACCCTCTAGGTATTTCGTAGAAATGAATGAAAGGCGAAATTTCAAAATGTTAACTTTTTTGCAGATTTCCGATTTTTGTTCATTATTCATTGGAACCCCGTAGATTTTACCAAGAAATTGCAACTCAATAATGAATTTCCTTATGCAGTTTTTAGAAGTATCCCACTTGTGGCCCATATGCGCTTTTTGACTCTTCCACAGGCCTCAGAATTGAAGGAGCACCTTCTTGTTTTAGAATATTTTTCAGGCTTTATTGGGGTAATGATGGGCAGTGACAGATGTGGGAACAGAAGTTACAAACTGTCTTTTTAACTGATCAGACAGCTATAACAATATGAGTGAGAGGAACAGGGACTTGGTAATGAGGGGGTTAATTTTTGTGTGCGTTTTTCACTGTATGAGCCAGTGATGATCACTGGCAGAAAATTGCTGGAACTTGAAAGTGGCAAACTGTCTGATCAGACAGCTGCCACAAATAAATCACAGGGGCAGTGAAGTGATTAGGCAGTGGAGGGGTTAATGAAGTATTTCAGGCTGTGACAGCCTAGATCGCAGCACAGGGCACTAGGACCCAGCACAGAAATACATCTCCTCACTCTCTCTCACACAGTACAGAGCCCCGGGACATGTATCAGCTGTAATTGTTGAGTCGGCAGACTGACTGATCAATCCCAGTGATCCTTGGCACAGGGGATCACTGGACTCCTGTGATTGATCACCTCCTGTGTAAATGTGCTAGCTAGCTGTCAGAAATAGCAATTAGCATAGAGCTTTAATCTCATCTCTGCAGAGGGAGACAAAGCTTTCATGACCTTCCTGGAAAGTTAGGGTGCCTTAACAGGCAGTGAATCGTGACGTTCAGGAACGTCAGGGTGCCTTAAAGGGTTAAGGACCTTTTTTTTTGCGAGATGTGTTTGTTTATTGGTACCATTTTGGGGTTCATATGACAGTGATCACTTGTTTTTAATTAATGATTTTGGGAGGCGGGAGGAAAAACACAGCAATTCTGGTAGTTTTTTTTTTGTTAGTTTTTAATTCGGTCTACCTGCGGTATAAATGACATGTTAACTTTACTCCAGGCCAATACAATTACGGTGACAGCAACTTCATGTATTTTTTCGGTTCTACTGCTTTTATACAAGTACACTAGTTCAAAATAGAAAACACGTTCTTGCATCACCATAGTCTGAGAGCCATAACGAGTTTCTGTGTCTGGAACGGTGTAAGGGCTTAAAGTTTGTACTAATGAAAACCTCAAATGAAACTGCAATTTTTTGGGGGGCCATAACCCTTCAATAAACTTGACAGCAGGTTTTTGGGAGGCAGGATGAAGAAAATACTGCAATCTTGATAGTGTTGATTTTTTTTTTTTTTTTTTTTTAAATACTGCCTATGCATGGGGCATGCTTGTTTTTCTAAGTTGGTCAATATGATTATGAGGATAAACAATTTGTGTTTTCCTTTTTTGTTGTAGCTGAAATCAGTCCCAAAATAAACCGTGTGAACGAGCCCTTAGAAAACCTGTAGGATCAGCGAAGTGGCCATGTAGCTCTGTACCCCTAAGGCTATGTTCACGCGGCTTAACTGCAGGACGTAATTACGCCCCGCAATTACGCCGTGTGGCCGTGCGGGAGCGGGGGAGTGCGCGGGGGGGCCGGCACGTCGCCGGCCCATTGACTTGCATTACCAGCGGCGCGTATACGCCGCTGGTAATTCCCATGTCACTTATCTCCCTCCGCGGCGGATTCGCCGAGCGGGGAGAGGAGATGTAATCCATAGTTCTCCATGAGAACTGTGGATTATCGTAACGACTGGGACGTTTTCAGCCCGTAATTTGCGCACTTTGGAGCGTAATTACTGACCGAAATACGGCCCATTTTAAGCCGTGTGAACATGGCCTAAACCTCAGTGACCAGAAGTGGGCCCTTCAAGAAGAGTGGGATGCCATGCCTCAGCAGCCAATAACTCAGCACAAACAGTTATTATCAAGCATAATCCTATATATCACAGAGCTCAGCTTCTCTCCCTATATAAATAACCCTATATATCAGAGCTCAGCTCCTCCCCTCTATCATATAACCCAATATATCACACAGCGCAGCTTCTCTTCTTCTATCATAACTCTATATATCACACAGCGCAGCTTCTCTCTTCTATCATAACCCTATATATCACACAGCGCAGCTTCTCTCTTCTATCATAACCCTATATATCACACAGCTCAGCTTCTCTCCCTCTATCATATCCTGCTCTCAGATAGGGAAGCATAAAACACCTGACGGGTTCACATTAAGTACATTTTCTTCATTACATGTGATTCAATTATTCCTTTTTCAACCACATAAGTGATCTGAAAAAAAGCACAAAAACACAACACATTTTACATACAACACCAATGTGGCTTTGCCATGATTGCATAAGCAGAAATTCACACATACAACACTTAAAGGACCTGGCAGTTTTTCCACAAATGCTTCTGTTTCCTGTGGAATAAAAAGTCTAGAGCAGCTTCTCCGATAGGCCCCGATCACACGGCTTATTCACGGCGGAGTTGCGAGCCGGATTGCGCTCGCAATTCCGGCGTGAATAAGGGGCAGGGGCACGGCCCCATAGACAATGCATTATCTACGGCCGTAAATAATGTGCATGTCACTTTCTCCCCCAGCGGCGGATTTGCCGAGCTGGTAGGAGCGACGGAATCCCCTGTTCTCTATGAGAGCAGTGGATTACCGTAATTACTCCGATGGATTGGTGCCGTACTGCAGCGCAAATCCGGCGCGGAGTACGGCGCCAATCCGCGGACAAATAAGGCGTGTGAACGGGGCCATAAGGTTATAAGGCTACGTCTACACAGCATTGGTTTATGGTTGGATCCGACTAACCAGTGCTGTGTAGACCCCAGTAGAAAGTATGTGCTTAAGTCCACACAGCTCAGATTTTCTACTGTGGGTTTTCTAAAAATCACATTTATCTTTCGCCGGATTCCCATAGCCCCAATGTATTGGGCCAGCGGGAAATCCTACCGTGGATTTTGGTGTAAACCCACACCAAATACCACAGTGCAGCCAAGTTAAAATACAGTCAGATTTCCGACGGTATTTTAACTAAGCCGTGTAGACCCGACCTAAGAAGATGCTCCAGAATTTTATATGGCACATAGGGATTTACTAAAACCAACATGTCAGAAGATGACCAGTCCTCTTTAACCGTCAGCCCTATCCTATGTACACTAATAGAGCGTACTTTTCTTTGCAACGCACGTTCTACTTTTTGTAACCAGTTTCTCTACAGATTCCATTAGAGGCTTTGCTTTTGGATCTGATCATCTGCTAATACTTGAAAGATAAGAATATTGCATTGTTTGTGCTTCCATGTCTGTCCTTCGTGATCATTACCACTGGCTCCCTGCTACCATTTAACCCTCAACTTAAAGGGAATGTGTCATCAAAAAAGGAGTCATTGTTTAAGTCCCGTTTTTATGTTACACATTTTTTAGGAATGTTTAGTTTTTTTTCTTTTTCTATCATTTTTCTATCTTTCAATATTTTGTAAATAATTCTTAAGTCCTGCAGTTTTCACTTTGGCCACTAGGCATTGTTTTCACTGCTTTAGTAGCTTCATGCACATAGGAGACTTAAAGGGGTTTTGCCACGAAGTAAAATTTACGTGGGAAGCTTGCAAATGAAACATTTTCACCATTCATCATTATTAAAAATTCTGCACAGCTTTTGTTTTAGCTGCTCCTTTAGTGACCCATTGTTTACAGCTCATCTCCAGGGGATACGACCAGGGCTGCAAGCTTCTCACTCCTGGCCAGACATCACCTCTTCTCTCAGGCAGCTACTGAGTGTTCAAACCCCAGGTGCTGTCACTGTACTCCTGTCCTCTGTACTCCTTAGTAATTAGTCGAACAGTGCAAATAAATAATAAAAGAAACCTCAATCAGGTCTGTGCATTGATAAAGTGAAAAAACACAGAACACAGGTTTGGTTCCTGCAGGGATTTGAACTAAGGACCCTTGTGCCTGGAGGCAAAAACTTTACCTCTCAGCTACTCACAATGCTTTACATAAACAGACCTTTGACTACAGAGAGGAAAGGCCTGGTGAGGTCATCCTACTGGGTCACATGATATGCAATTCAAACAAATCACACACTTCCCCTTCTGAGCACACAGAGCTGAAGAGCTAGATGCAGGAGGTATGAAATGAGATTGCGGCAAAACCCCTTTAAGAGACTCTTTTTTTCCAATTGCTTTCTAGTCATGCCCCTGGACCGGGGAAAAGAAATCACTTTTGCAGGGGAGGTAAAAGGGTCCCCTGTGACCATCCCCTTTTTAAAGGGTGGATCCGTGTTATCAAATTCAAAATGGTGTCCCCTTTTTAAAGTTTGCCCTTTCTTTGGGTTTGTTTAATGAGCAATGGGGAATCTCTCATTTTCAAAACCAGGAAGTGTCAAAAACTTTAGGCTTAGGGGCCCAAAGTTAAAACTGCGGGATTAAAATTAAAAAATTTGAAAGTGATTAAAAATTTAACAAAACTATAACCAAAAGTTCTTTAAAAAAGTTTTTAAAAGGGGGGTTGTTATCTTTCTTTTAAGGGGCCCTTCAGAATAAGGGGACATTTTGGGAAAAAAAGCAACTTTGAAAATTGGGTTTTATTACAAAGCTGCCTTTTTTTCACATGCCCCCTTATCTTGTTTTTTTTATTTACACGAATTCCGTGGGGTCAACCCCTCCTGATCCCCCTCCTTAAAATTCACTAGCGGGAGGGGCTCAAAAAACTTTGACACCCCGGGGTTTCAAATTCACGGGCTGAACAGAATGATTTCAAAAGGGGGGGCCCCGTAGCTTTTTTTCTGTCTCCCACACCTACAGAAACAACTGCACGATTGTACAATGAAAAAACTTGACAGTTTTGTCCCTGTGCAAACTCCCCCTGAATACACACTATCTGTTCCCGTTCTTAGAAAGCTTTTTAATACTTTCCCCAAAGCTTGGAGGGATCAGGCACAGATTAGTTTGAATGCGGGCCTGTGGAATGATACAGCTCTTATAAAATAAGACTGAAAAGGGGAGAGAACAGTGATATGGGATCAGAGGGGGGGGGGGGGGGGGGGGGGGAAATTTTCAGGCCCACAGTGAAGGAGGGATGATGCCCTCCAGCTGGGGGGGAAAAAAAAACCCCCTGCTTTCCCCACAAAGTTGAGAAGCTCAGGCAGGTGAATGACCCGGGGTAAGGAAGCTTTTTTTAAAAAACCCCCTTTAACAAAAATTGGGGTTACACAATAAGAAAATTTTTTATGACATTCCCTTTAAGTTGGGTTGTTTTTTAAAGCCGGGCCCTGCCCCTTGAAACTCTGATTTTGCAGCTTTTTACTACTAAAAGCCCTTTTTTTTCCCACTGAATTATGCACAAATATCACTTTCCCTCACCATTTATTCTATTTATGATAAGATATTGTTAAAGGGGTTTTCCAACTACAATGATTTGTTTTCAACATTTAGGGAAATGTAAATTAAAACTTATCAAATAAACTTCGGTTTTTTAAAGTGGGGTTTGTTGGAAGGGCACAAAAGATTCTCTCTGCTGAGCGCACACAAATTTTCCTGGTTACTGGGGCCATCTTAATCGATTAGCTGGAAGCTGCGTCCCTCCGTTTGGGGACATCATTCCCGTGAGTGTAAATTTTTTATGAAGGAGCTTTTGGTTGTTTTAAAAAAGGTTAAATTCTCATTCCTTTGGGTTCATCCAAACCCGGGCTGTGGAGTCGGTAAACCAAAGCTCCCCCAATCCTCAATTTTCCCCGACCCCCACTCCCTTTATACAGGGCGCAAGTTTAAATGATTAAATTTACTGTAGTAAAATGGTAACATTTCCCGGGTGTTTTTCCACCTTATTTACAATAATCAAGCTATTTAGGTAGAACAGGGCATGACAACCAAAAAGGGAACAAAGTTTTTAACTTGACTTTCAGGCCCATATCTTAAACCCTCCATTAAAGCTTTGAAAATTAGGCTACTATCATTTTTTTAGACAATATCTTAATTCTTTTACATTTAAAAAAAATTTTTTGCTTAGTTTTGCGATGTAACTGCGTTGTTACCCTTTTGCTCCCAAAAATCAAATTTTGGCCCTTTAGCTCTGCCTGAAACCTTTTTGGGGGCCGGATCAGATTAAAGCAGTTTTTGAACCCAAAAATTATTTCCCCGGTCTCTTCTACACTTCTCAAAGTTGGTTTAGACCCGGACTTCGTTTTTGAATACGGGTTTTTCTTTAACTTAAGTGTTGGAATTTGGGGTTTAGGGCTGGGGAATGTGGAGGTCAATACAGCAACTCTTCCTCATGGTCCATTGAACCCTTTCTTCTCCAACCTTGATGTCTGCTTCAGGATGTGGTCCTGCTGGAACACTATGTCGTCCTTTTCATACACCGTGCACGAGTGTATGAAGTAACTCATCTTGTAAGACACTCCCAATGTTCCCGAAGGGGGTACCATTTATCCTGGCAAGTAAACCAAAAATTTGGCTGTCAAATAAAAAACCCAAAACCCCAGGCTTTTCCCCCACCCCAACCTGACAGTTCTTTCCCGCTTTTCGATCCTTTAAATTTTCCCCCTTTATTCTTCCAGACCCCTTTGCCCCCATCAGGGCCCGGTCTATTGCTTTCATCTCATTGCTCCAAATCACCCATTTTCCCAAATCTTTCATTTTTCACACTTTTCTGTAAACTCTTTGCCGACGCTTCATAAAACGAGATTGAAGTCGCGGCTTCTTCACCTTTCTCGGGCCATCATTCCAGACCTGTGTAATGCGCGTTGAACGGTGCTTGCACAAGGTCTGTGATCTCACTCTCAGGATGCCTACAAGCCCTCTCCACTGCTGTGTATTAGCGTCAGAACTGGTCGGCCTCGTGATGAGTGACTTGTTGACTCTTTTTCCCCTGGACGTCACCTCTTGGCTTTGGACAGACTTCATTTCATATTCTTCCAGCCGTCAGGGCCTCGCATGATGCAGTTTGGCAAATTTCTTGGCCCAGAGCAGCGCTGTGGAGTCGGCAAGCCAAAGCCCCGACTCAGACTCCTCAATTTCCCAAACCTCCGACTCCCGACTCCCACATACATGGCGCATGTTTAAGTGATAACTTTACTGTAGTAAAATAGTAACATTAGGCTGTTTATCATCTTATGATGCAATAATCAAGCTATTTAGGTAGAAAGACACTGACAAGCAAAAAAGGAACAATTTTTTTGAACACTTGTGGGTAGAGTTAAAAAAAAAAGCTGTATTTGTATCCAAGTCCAGTTTGCACCAACATTGGGAATGTGTAGGAGAGACCTGGGATCAGATTTTGGTCAAGATATGCTTGAATCTGATTCAGAGCCCAGAAGGATTCATGCAGAATTGAAAACCCAAAGGTGAATTTACCAAATACAAATTAACATTTAGATTTTTAGGAGCAGAACAGTAACAATGCAGTTACAGGAAAGAATCTGCAGAACTAAGCAGATGCTAAATACTTGCAAGTCAAATTTATGTAGATAAACAAGATGACTGTATATAAAATTACAGGAGCCTCATGTTACAAAGCTGTTAGTGGATGGTGAGATGTGGAACCTGAAAGTCTCAAAAGTTTAAAACATTGTTACCATTTTGCTTGTCAGTGTACAATATATTTATTGGCTATGACTTTAGGACACCAAAAAATGGTAAATATGCGAAAACTGCCCCCGGGAACATTTGTGGAGTCTCTTGAATTAGTTCTGAGAAATAGTATTGCCTTTATCAGATCCTGCATACATGACCTCACATCTGATCTCATTATTTCCAGGCTAGAGAATGGCCTCTCTACACTAATTTGGGTTGGTGGCAAAGCGGTGACCACAGGGGCAACATCTCTAACAATGTCAGGGTATAAAAGAATTGCCTCAGCCACAGTCAGTTTTGATGAATGGTTGATCTCTGATACTTCTTTGAAAGCAGGTGAAAAATTTTGCTGAAATTTGTTTGCCCTGGGGGCGGGATTTTCTGGCCTGGGGGCAGCGCTTTGCCTGCTCCAGGTCATCAATTACACTCCTCTTTTGATGAGGCTGAAGATATGGGAAACAGTTTGCACGGCCGCACCCAACTCCTCTTGCTCTTTGCATCGAACTAACTGGACCAACTTATATATTTTGGGAGTCGGAGTCGGTCCCTTTTATGACTACTCCGACTCCTGCAAAATAGGCACCGACTCCACAGCCCTGGCCCAGAGCCGCTATCGATGAGCTGGATGATGCTGCTTCTCTTTTCTTAGGAAATCATCTTCATGGCTGCTCAAACTAGTGACTTTTTGCTTGGGAATCAGCCTAATAACTCACTGAGCTATTACGGAATGTGAGAACAGGTTGTAATTTGTCCCACTACCTAGGAGCAAAACCTAACTCCCTTTTAGTGAAAAAGAATCTGCAGAACAAAGTAGATGCTAAACATTGAAGGTAAAAGTTAAGTTGAGAGCCAAGAGGTTTTTCTATAAAATATGGGGTTTATGTTAAAGGTGGGGATGGCAAATTGGGAGCCTGAAAGTCCAAGTTCAAAAATTTTTCCCCTTTTTTGTCAATGAAAAATATTTTTCTAGGTTTAAACTTTTGAACCAGGGCTGTGGGTGGGAGAGTCGGAGTGGTGGCTTTTTTTGCAGGAGTCGGGGTGTCATAAAATGGACCAACCCCGATCTCAAATATATAAAATTTGGTCCATTAGTTCGTGCAAACGAAGGGGGAATTGGGGTCCCGGCCCAGTGTACTGTCCCTTATTTTACCCCTTCCCAGGGGAAATTGAGCATGGGAGGAAAAGGCCCCAATGGGCCCCAGGGAAAGATTTGCTCCCAGGGAAACGATTTCCCAAAAACATTTTTCCCCTTTTTTTAAAAAGTGAAAGTTCACCATTCATAAAAACTGATGTGGCTGGGAAAATTTCCTTATACCCTGACATTGTTAGGATGTTGCCCCCTGGGGTCCCCGCTTTACCCCCCCCAAATTAGTGTAGAGAGGCCTTTGTGTGGAAGAGTTTCAGATGTGGGTATTTAGAGGATTGTGGGGCAATTACATTTCAGAAAAAATTCAGAGACCCCAAAATGTTCCTGAAGTTTTTTGAATTTACAATTTTTGTTTTTCCCTAAAGTCATGTCCAATAAAATTATTTTAAAATGACAAAAGGGGAAAAATGGTTTGAACTTGGACTTTGGCTCCTATCTCCCATCCACTACGTTTGTACAGGGTCTGAAATTTTTTTATAAGCATTTTCCGTCTTTACTAAATGTGATTGAAAAGATTTAGCATCTGTTTTAGTGCGCAGATTTTTTTCCTAAAAACTGCATTGTTACTGTTTTGCCCCCCTAAAAATCAAAATGAAAATTTTTATTATTTTGTTAGTTTTTTGGAAATCCCCCTTTTGGTTTTCAATACCGCATGAATTTTCGGGCTCTGAATCAACTCAAGCCTATCTTTACCAAATTGATCCCCGGTCTTTCTACACTTCCCATGTTGGTGCAAATGGACTTTGGTACAAATACAGCTTTTTTTCAAAACCACCCAAAAGTGTTCAAAAATCAAAAAATGTTACCCCTTTTCTTGTCAGTGCTGTTCTACCTAAAGGCTTTATTATTGTTCATAAAGGGGTAAAAGCCGGGTGTTACCATTTTCTACATAAATTTTCACTTAAAAAATGCGCGTGTATGAGGGGGGGGGTCGGGGTTTGGAAATTTAGGATCGGAGGGGTTCGGCTTACGACTCCACAGCCCTGTTTAGAACACACAAAAAAGTTGTAAATATGAAATCTGGTCAATCCGCTATGGGAGTGGAATCTTTCCCTGCGGTAACGCTTTGCCTGCTCCATGTTATCAACTCATGTGATGAGGCTGAAGATATGGTAGCAGTAGCACGGGCAAGAGCCAATTCCTTTTGGCACTGCTTTGAACTGGACCAATTTATTATATATTTTGGGAGTCAGTCCGTTTAACGACTCCAACAAAATGGGCACCAACTCCACAGCCCTGGTCTACTCGACCAAAATACTTGTCGGATTCTGAATCCTAAAACCGTCTTTCCCGATGACTATTTTGACGGTTTTCAAGGTGGATTTTAGGTTGTTTTTTTTCCTGCCGGATTTACAGTCAGAAAACGAGTCCCATTCATCTCTGTTGGGTTTTGGATGCAGACTCGACATAGAAATGTTTGGAGCATGTTCTAAGTTTTTTGTAAAAACAGCCGTTTTAAAGTCCGACCCCAAGAAAATCCGAGGCGTGCGGAATACAACTCAGAGTGCACACTGAGGTATATGTGGACGGTCGTACAGCCCGTTTTTGAAACTCCGAATCCACGTAAAAAAAAAAAAATAAAATAAAATAAATGAGTGTAAATCATTGCCGTGTTGACCCAAGGCTTTGTCTACACAGCATTTTGGTTGCACCCTGCGGTGTGTAGCCCTCAAAAAAAATTCTGTGCTGTAGACATTTTTACTGACGTTTTCCCTAACGTGTTCTATATTCCACTGGACCGACAGCCGAGTCCCACATCCCTAATGTACCGGGCCGCCGGAAATCTGACAGGCGGTGCGGTTCAGCAAAGTGAAAATGCCGTCAGATTTTGGACGCTTTTTCACTTTGCTGTGTGCCTAAGCCTTGTGTACTACAGATTTTAAGTCTCCTGCAGTCATCTCACTATAACAGGCCCAGCTAGGAACAGCAGAGCCTATATGCCAATCAGTGCAACAGAATCTCCACACACCGACTAGAAAGTGCAGGTGTGAACCTGGTCGTGACGCTGAAACTTCATGGTGAGAAAACCCCTTTAAGCCACTTGTACATTGTATGAATCCGTGACAAAGGTGATGTTTCTGCCAGAGTAATTATAATTTCATTATTTGACAAGGTAAATCGATAATTCAATAAATCCACTCATGTAACCAGTTCAAATACCTTCATTAGAAGCAGACGAGCTACAGGGGTAATAAAACCCACAGGTTTAAACTAAATGGAGTTGTCAAACAAACCTTAAACAGAATACGCATCCTAATGACCTTGGCTGCAAAACCTGTAGTAATAGGTAGTGCATGAACCTGCCAGAAAATCATTTCAAATCTGCATAAATCACATACTGTGCATTTCAATTCAGATTTTGCAGCACCAGTCAAAAAAGCTATGACTGAGCATGGCACAAAAAAAAAAAAGTTTGCAGGTTGTACCCTGTGCACATGGCATTACAGTGGCCTCTTTTCTTTAAACAAACAAGATACTGCTGGCCTATGAAAAGAAATAGAGGCCACTGTAACGCCATGTGCAAAGGGTACAAGGGTACAAACTGCAAACTTTTCTTTTTTTTTTTTTAATCAACTACCTCTCCGCTTACAGGTACAGCACTGCGCTGCCGTCCTCACCTTCCACTCCTCTGTCAAACAGATCGCCACTGCTGTGGTTTCCGATTGCCTGAAATCACCATGCGAAGCGCTCCCTTTCAAATGGTGCCATCAGTCAATGGCATGTGACCATTAAAAAGGTTTTGTCACAATCTCATTTCATACCTCCTGCATCCAGCTCTTCAGCTCTGGGTGCTCAGAAGGGGGCGTGTGTGATTTGTTTGAATTGAATATCATGTGACCCAGCAGGATAACATCACCAGGCCTTTCCTCTCTAGTCAAAGAAAGGTCTGTTTTGTGTGTAGAAATGTAAGTAGCTACATTGTAGCTCAGAGGTAAAACTTTTGCCTCCGGGCACATGGGTCCTCAGTTCAAATCCCTGCAGGAACCAAACCTGTGGATTTTATTTCTCTATTAATGCACAGACCTCATTAAGGTTTTTTTTTTTTTTTTTTTTTATTTAGTTGCACCGTTTCACCAATTACTAAAGAGTCCAGAGGACGGGAGTAGAATGGCAGCACCTGGGGTTTGAACACTCAGTGGCTACCTGAGAGAAGAGGTGATGCCTGAGCAAGTGCGACCAGGACTGAAGAGTTCTCAGCCCTGGTCGTATCTGCCGGAGACAAGCTGTAAACAATGGATCACTAAAGGAGCAGCAAAGACCTAAACGGTCAAAATTTTTAATAATGAAAATGTTTATTATTTAACTTACAAACTAACCACCTCAATTTTACTTCGTGGCAAAACCCCTTTAAAGCCAAAATCAGTGACTTCAGCAGTGAGCAGGGCTCTGGAGTCGGAGGCTATTTTGCAGGAGTCCGAGTCGCCATAAAATGGACCGACTCAGACTCCCAAAATATCTAATTAGTTGGTCCAGTTAGTTTGATGCAAAGAGCAAGAGGACTTGGGTTTCACCAGTGCTACTGCTCCCATATCTTCAGCCTCATCACATGAGGAGTCTAATTGATGACATGGAGCAGGCAAAGCGCTGCCCCGGGGGAAAAGATTCCGCTCCCATGGCAAACAAATTTTAGCAAAATTTTTCACCTGCTTTCAAAGAAAGTAGAAGAGAGTTTTACCATTCATCAAAAAATAACTGACTGTGGCTGAGGCAATTCCTTTATACCCTGACATTGTTAGAGATGTTGCCCTGTGGTCACCGCTTTGCCCCCAAGTTAGTGTAGAGTAGGCCATTTCTCTAGCCTGGAAATAATGAGGATCAGATGTGAGGGGGGTCATGTATGCAGGATCTGATGGAGGCAATATACTATTTCTCAGAACAAATTCAGAGACTCCACAAATGTTTCCTGCAGTGTTTTTGCATATTTACAATTTTTTTGTGTTGTAAAGTCATATCCAATAAATATATTTTACACCGACAAGCAAAATGGTAACAATGTTTTGAACTTGTGACTTTCAGGCTCCATATCTCTCCCATCAACTACAGCTTTGTACATTGAGGCTACTGTAATTTTATATACAGTTCATCTTGACCTATCTTATACATACATTTGACTTGCAAGTATTTAGCATCTTGCTTACAGTTTTGCTCCTAAAAATCAAAGTGTTATAGGGGTTGTCTCACTACAAGGATGACTTTATGTTAAAGATCTTGTAAAAAACAAGTCACTTTGCAATATGTGTCCATTAACATGTGCCCTACCTATTCCTAGATAATCCTCTCTTGTATGAGCTGCCATCAGCTCCTCAGGTCACTTATAGTTTACAGACCTGTTTGATCTCGCCTGATAGGCTGCCAGCACTGATTTGCTATACTACAGACCTTAAACTTTTTAACGGCAGCCTATGGAAGCCAATAAACATGCCCCTGAATTCAAAATGAAACAAGAAAAGGACCGAGGTAAGATGAATCAATGTAGTGAGACAACCCCCTTTTTTTTTATTATTTTGTTAGTATTTGGAAATCCACCTTTGGTTTTCAGCTCCTGCCTGAATCCTTCCCGGGGCTCGGGAAATCAGATTCAAGCATATCTGGACCAAAATCTTGACCCCAGGTCCCCTTCTACAAAATTCTCAATGTTGGGTGCAGACTGGACTTGATACAAATACAGTTTTTTCTTAAAACTCTTACCCACAATGTTCAAAAGATCAAAACATTGTTACCATTTTTGCTTGGTCAGTGTCTGTTCTACCTAAATAGCTTGATTTATTGTATCAAAAAGGTATAAACACCGGATGGACCATTTACTACATTTAAAGTTCACTTAAACATGCGCCGTGTATGGGGAGTCGGAGTCGGAGGTTTGGGAAAATAAAAGGGGGTCGTAGTCGGGCTTTGGGCTTGGGCGACTCCCACAGCCCTGGCAGTGAGGTCCTGTTTGAAGACCGGAAGATCACAAAAGACTGTTGAAGTTTCAGAACCCAAAACAGAGAAGAGTATAATTTTAGTGTATTTTTTTTATTTGCATAGGGCAGCAGTATCCCACTTGAAAATAAAAAC
Organism: Phyllomedusa bahiana; assembly: GCA_025379985.1. NCBI lineage: Eukaryota > Metazoa > Chordata > Amphibia > Anura > Hylidae > Phyllomedusa > Phyllomedusa bahiana. Next base: position 79,659 of record JAODAL010010593.1, read on the forward strand.
ATTTAAAAACCTGCACAGCCCCTTTAAACCCCGGTTTTTAAAAATTGAAACACCTTTACTGATCTTTTTTTAAACCCGATTTTTCCCAGTGCATAGCTTTTTTCCCGCCCTGGGGTTCTGGGAGGGTCATTTTTTTCTAGAACCAAAAAATTTTTCTATATTACGAAAAAAAAAAAAAAAAAAAAAAAAAAACCTTATGTTGATGAACCAAAGTAAAATAGGGCCCCAAGTAATGCATTTTTCCACAGGGAATCCATACAGCTGTTTTTACAAATGCAAGCGTAAAAACACGTCCGGCAGCAATCACAAATGCCACCCCCCCAAATTTTTTCCCCACGGGAACCCACTTTTTTGCAAGTAGACAAAGTGAAAAAAGGTTCTAACCCGCAGGGCAATCATTCCACCAAAACTAAACATGACTAAACAATAACACATCAGTAATGCCCAACCCCCAAACCAGCTCTAGCCGCCAGGCAGGGCACTAGCCACTTAAACAGATGAACCAAAAATTCAAAATTGTGCTTCTAGGACTGTACCCAAAATCCCAACTATTACAGGACATAATTATGCAGCCATCTAGAAGAAAACGGTAAATTTCCCCTTTAAAGTAATTAACCAATGCCAACTTCTTGCAATAACCTTATGTAATCGCTTGTTTATGCCCAAATCCCACCCACCCCCATGACAGCTGTCCATTCCATCTCAGGACATGCCTAAGGTTAAGGCCACATGACTACTTGGATCATATAGTATCAAGTACACTCAGCTGGTCAGAGAGGAATTTTATCACCCCCCCCCCCCCCCCACCCCCCCTTACAAGCAGCCACACTACGATACACAGCACCAGAAAGCCTGTGGAACCATACAAAACAGCATGGCAGACAAGTCCCAGAGATGGGGGGACTCCCAGAGGAGCCAATAGTTCCCATGCCCGCTGTAAAAGTGGCCCCAGACCTGAGCTGGCAGCCAAGTGATCATTTGGGTGACGGCTCTCCCTCTAATCACCAGGCACAGGTCAACTTCTATATACCAGTGCACACATATGCATAGGCTTTCATAGGAGACCCCATTGGTCCTAATTTAGTCCAAGGTTGTGGCCATGCTGATGCCAGCCCTGGCCATCGTTACAAGGGATCCACTCCTTGTAAGGTGCAATGACTGCCAGGATCAACACTCTCTGGCGATGTTCACATGGCTTATTTACGTCCATTTTTCCGATCTTTAAACCCCTGTTCCAAATCATTTGTAAAATCATTTGAAAAATAAGTGTCACTAAGTGTGGCAGGGTAATGTCGCGACGGATTTTACAAACCCCATTTCGTTATATGGGGTTAAATTTCAGTGCGAAAACCCCGGCTCAATAAGTGACAGGCCCCATTGTTTTTCCGGCTGTTTTGCGGCGACACGTATTTTCCCATTGAAATGAATATTTAAATGGCCGTTAACTTTATTTTGTAACCGTTTTTACCATCGCCCAATACGGCAAATCCGTTCTGAAATAAGCCGTGTGAACGAGCCCTTTCAAGCATAAGCCACCTGACAGGGTTTGCTTATGCTCCCTGAACGGGCAGTACGAGATCGTTGAAGGTTAAATTGTAACATTGCTTGTTTTACCCTGAAACCAGGGCTGTGGAGTCGGAGTCTGTGCCCATTTTGCAGGAGTCGGAGACGTCATAAAAGGGACCGACTCCCAAAAAAATATAATTAGTTTGGTCCAGTTGGGTTCGATTGCGGTGGCTGGCCGGCGCTACTGCTCCCATATCTTTAACCTTATTCACATGAGGAGTGTAATTGATGACATGGAGCAGGCAAAGCGCTGCCCCAGGGGAAAAGTTCTGCTCCCAAACAGATTTCAGAAAATTTTTTCACCTGCTTTAAAGGGGAAGAAAAACCTTCACAAACTGTGTGGCTGAGGCAATTCTTTATACCCTGACAATTGTTAGAGTTTTTTCCCCTGGGGGTCACGCTTTGTCCCAACCCATTTAGGGGAAGAGGCCGTTTCTGCCTTGGAATAATGAGATCAGATGGAGGTCATGTATGCAGGATCTGTGGGGAATATTTTTTCCAGAACAAATTAAAGGACTCCCAAATTTTCCTGCCGTTTTTGCATATTTACAATTTTGTTTTTCTAAAGTCATACCCAATAAATTTTTTTAAATGAAAAACAAAAGGGTAACAATTTTTTGAACTTTTATTTCGGGTCCATATTCTCCCCACTACAGCTTTGTACAGAGTACTGAAATTTTTTAAATACAACCCAAAAAAATTTTATTTTTTTTTAAATAAATTTTTTAAAAAATAAAAATTTTTTTTTTAAAAAATTTTTAAAAAAATTTGTTTTTTTTTTTGCTTCAAAAAAACAAATGAAAATTGACCAAAATTGAACCAAGTCTCTTTACACATTCCCAATGTTGGTTGCGACTGGACATGGATAAAAACCAGTTTTTTTTTTTCAACTCTACCCCCCAAGTGTTAAAAGGGTCAAACATAGTTACTTTTTGTTTCATGCTGTTTACCAATAGCTTGATTTTTGGTATCAAAGGGGATAAACAGCTGGAAGTTTTAAACCATTTTACTAAAATTTTAAAATTATAAACTTAAAAATGGGGGCCGAGGTAGGGGAGGGGGAGTCAGGGGGCCCGGGGGGTTTGGGAAAAATTTGGGAGGAGTGGGGGGCCCTTTGGTTCCCGACCCCAAAAAGCCCGGGCCCTTTGAAAACGCGGGAAAGTAAAATTTGGGCACAGGTGTGGGGGAGCCAAGTCGATGGGAGGTTTTCCCCTTCCCCCATTTCAATTTGACTGACAGCTACCCTCCCATAAAAAACCATGGGAGAGAGCTTTTCAGTCAAGCTAAAGGGGGGGGGGGGGGAAAACCCCGCCCCTCGGGGACCCCCTTTTTCCGGGGAAAAATGTTTTCCCCCCACACCGGGGGACAACTTCATGGGAACGCCGAGTTTTTGGGGAAAAAAACACACGGGTTAAGGTTCAGTTACCTCCCAGCTTTTTCATGCTGCCCCCGGGTCGTTCAGGCAGTTTAAGTAACTTTTGGGTTCAGTTTCCCCTTTTAAAAAAAAACCAAAGATGTGAACAATTTTTAAACTAAAAAAGGGCAAAAAAATATTCAGTACCAAAAGAAAGGTTTAAAAACGAGCAACACTGACGGGTTTCCCGCCCCTTTTTACTTTTGGGGTAAAAAAAGGGTAAAGGTGTTATCATTTTAAAATTTAAAATTTAAGCGAAGCTATGATGGGCAAAAAAGGGAAACTTACTCTGTCCCTGAAAAACCCCCTCCCGGGCGGAACCACCACGTTTTCCTTCCAGGTTTTACCCAAACACACAGAAAGGACCCGGGTTGTTTTCCCATTTATTTATAATAATTGCGGGGCATTTTTTGTCATTGTTGCGCTGTTTTTACCCCCGCAATTATGCTGGGGTAAAAAAAAAACCCCCAATTTTCTCTGTTGTAAAAAATGGAGCAGCCCTTTATGTATGTCGCTTTTAAAAAAACCTAAATTAAAGCGCTATGAAATACCCAAGGTTTTTTTCCTAGGGGGTTAAAATTCCCTGGCGGGGATATCAATTGACATGTCCCTTCTTCCTGACGACGAGGGTGAAAACGAATGGGAGCAGTCAGTGTATTAGAAGTATACGCTGACCAGCAAACCTACTTTGGGACGAGAATCCAGAAATGAAGTGCAGATCACCTGGGGACAGCTTTTTTTTTTTTCCTATTTTTGCGTCCCCTAGGACTTTTTAAATTGTTTAAAGGGGGGCCCGAGAGTGTACGTCGTTATGGACAAAGTTCTGTTCACACTGGCTATGTATACCACTAGAACAGTGAAAATGCTGCATTACTCAAGCCAAGGGAAAACAAAAAATTAAAATATATATTTTAATATATATTAAAAGAATTAAAGTCAGTAAACTTTTGGGGACTACTTTTTGGGGGCTTATTCCCCCTTCCTGCGCCCAGATCGGGTTCCTGTTTTTACTTTCTTCTTCCAAAAGGGGGGAGCGTTCCCCTCTGCAGCAGCCCGGGGCCATCCCTGACATAATTGGAAGAAAAACCCCACTGAAAAACATCTGTCTTTTGCGTGGTACATGACCGCTGCAGCAGTGATGTTCCACCCGGAACAAGGAGAAAGTAGACAGAGACCCAGCGCTGGTACAGAGGGAAGGAGAGTGTAGGGTGGGGTTTTGTTTTTTTTATTTTAGCATCAGCAGCTTTGTATCTAAAGGTAAAGGGGTGAAATTTTAACTGGCACTGTCATTTAAAATTTTAATTTTTTGGTAGCTAGCCCCACTGTGTACTTTTACTTCATTTTTGTTTGCTAAAAATAGTGGCCGGGAAATCAAAAAGGGGGGGGGGGTGAACCTGTAAGGGCATGTTAAGCAGGTATATCATGCATGTGTGACTCGAGTGCAGGTGTCGTTTGGTAACCCCTTTTAGTGGCAGTTTTGTCCTCCAAAAAAAAGGGGATGGGTTGTTAAAATCCAATGGGCCCCAACCCTCTCCCCCCAACAACTGCTGTCAGGGTAAACACAAGAGGCCACCAAACTAATTTGGTGTTAACCTTGTTTGGCTGTCAACAATAACAATGTAAGAGTGCTGAATGTATGATAGATGTGAGCGTGACTGATGAGATCCCATGAACCTGAACAGAAGTTGTGCCACTATACCGCCACCCAACTGCCTCCGCCTGTCATATACACCATGCAGGGAGCAGCAGTGCACAAGAGCAACCTGCACGCTAATCAGACTGGGATTCAGGCTCCTTCGGTTGGGTGACTATCTAGTAATTTTGCCCTACGGAAAGGGTGAAGTAAAAAAAGTTATTACTTTCTGCGAAGTCAGAGTTCCCCCACATGGATTACTCTGCCTTTAAACAATTGTGGGGAAGCCCCTATGTGAGGTCTGTCTATGGGCTTCTGCTTTATTTCGTTTCATGTGGGGGTGCATTTTTTAAAGCACAGCAGAAAACACGCTTTCTTCTTTGGGGGTAAAAATTTGGGAAAGTTTTTAAAACAATCAGAAAAGATTTCAGGAAAAAGGATTGTGGACTTTCCAAATTGGGTATCTTTTGGTGCAATTTCCCGACACCTGAAGGTGCCCATTTATCTGTTCAAAAAAATCATACACAAGACAAACAAGTGGGAATGTCAGCCATCATACGTCAAGAAAGGAGAGGGGGTTTTGTGTCTCGGGGGAATTGAAAAGTGCTTTGGTTTGACAGGATATCAACCCCAGGAAACAAAAAAGACCTTGTTAAGTTTTCTGGTGGAAGTGGTAGTTTGTGTCATCATCCACAGTGAAACTTTGTTTTCTGTTCGACATGGGGCCCAAAAGGCCACTTGCCGGGGAAAAAGCCATTACTCAAATGAAAATATAAAAGAGATTAATGTTTTCAAGTTTCACAAGGAAACAAAAACCTACATTTTTTGGGGGACTGTCCTGGGTTTTGACGAAACTTTAAAAAGAACTTTTTGGCCCCAAAAAATTTAAATGTTGGGGTTTGGGGGAAAAAAAAGGGAAAAGCTTGGAAAAACCTAAAGAAAACCATCCCAAATTTTTCAGGTGGGGGTGGGAGCTTTTATGTTGTGGGGTTTGTTTTGCCCGAAAAGGGACTGGTGCCCTTCCAAAAAAAGGAGGGGCTCATGGGGAAAGAAGATTTGTGGCAAAAAATGAAGCAAAATCTTAAAACTTCAGCCAGGGAAAGTTTTAAAGCTTGGGTGGGAAAAAGGGGTTTTTCCAAATAAAAAATGACCTGAAGTTTTTACAAAAAATGGTTACAAAGTGGCTTAAGGGAACCCCGTCAATGTTTTGGAGCGGCCATCACAAAGCCCTGATCTCAATTCCATTGAAAAATTTATGGGCAAAGTGAAAAAAGGGAGGGGCGAGCAAAAGGGGGCTACAAACATGGTCAGGTTCCCAGTTCTGTCAGGAGGAATGGGCCCAAAATTTCCCAACGTTGGGGGGAAGCTTTGGGGGGAAGGATCCAAAACATCTGACCCCAATCATTTCAGTTTAAGGGCAATGCTACCCCCAAATACTAATGAAAAAAGTTGTAAAAAATATCTTTGGCATATATAAATAATTTTGGTTTTTTAATTGACCCAAAAAAAGGTAAGGTTTTGTCGATTTTTTATGTCGACAGTGGAAAAAAACTGCAGATGGGGCTTTATACATTTTTATATATTTTTATACAGTGTATGTAAACTTCTGGTTTCAAGTGTATAAAACAAAAAATTTAAAAAATTTTTCCACATTCACAAAAAAAAAAAAAAAAGACATTTTTAAAAACCCCTTCCATTCCATCGTGATTTGTTCCAGCCGGGGGAATCAAATTCTTTTTTCATGTGACCCGCCGCTATTCAGGGGGGGCTTACCTGAATGGCCCCTGAACCCCGGGGCCCATGATCGCTGCCAACCATGTGACCCCTGACTGATTCGCGGGGCAACCGGGGAGTGCCGAATGGGCAAGGGGTTCAAAGGCACATGCTGTTGGTTTTCTATTGTAGCCCCTCCCCAACTTGCCAAGATGTTTTTTCACAGAATCCCCTTTCAATCTGAATCCCACTCGGTTCCAGGGCAGGTGGTTACAGGAGGCTGTGGACAATGTTTTGCCTCTATGGTCACATTTTCACAGAAATATCGCTGAGGCCGGTGATGGGGTGCTTTTATGTTTTATGACCGCCAATGTTGAGGGGGGCATCGGCAGGAAGCACCGGCGTCACTGGAACAGAGATTTCTTCATAGGCCAGTTAAAGGGTTGTTACTTTTTTTTTATTTTTTTTTCAAGTTTTACTGGCGGCCTGGTTTAAAAAATACGTAACCTTATACTCGCGCCTCTTTCAGCGTCCTCCCGTTTACTTCCCGGCTGCGGCCATAGAGGACAGAGCTGCAGCACTCGCGCACCACTCCTGACGTCACCGTTCCAAAGTAAGGGAGTGAACAGACACCAGAGGAGAGGAAGGATGGCGGCAGCGCTGGATCCGAGGCGAGAGGAAAGGGGAGGACAAGCTTAATTCTTTTCGCTGGCCATCAGTATGCTACAAAGTATGTATTAAAAAAAGTGTGCAACCCGTCTACGCCCCCCACTCCTCTACTTTAACAAATAATTTTTAAAAAAAACTAGAGAATAGGGGTGAACTTCCATTGTACCCCAGCTTTTTTCCCGCGTGCAGGTCCCCCGTATCCCCCGTTCTGATGCCACCAGTTTTTTTCCCGGGGACCCCTGCCGCCAATCACAGCGGCCATTTGGGCTGTATCCTGCAAAAGACCGCAGCGGCCTGTGACTCGCTGAAGAGTCACGTGACGACTGAACGATGACATCTGTCGGGATCACGGGGACTGCCCGCAGCGCTGGAACAAGCGGGTTTACGAGGTAGGGATCGGATCACACCATTGTCCTCATTTATGAAAACGGTCTTACGGTATGATCACGCTGCACATTTGCGGTCCGTATTCTGGGGCACAATTGTGCTGCAATACGCCCGAAGTACGGCCCACGAATAAGGCAATTCAGAGGTCTCATTGAGAGATATGGTTGCCTGCAGTTTTCCTCCGTGCGTACTACGCGCTGGGAGAAAAAAAAAAAAAGTGATGTCAAGGGGAAAGTGAAAGTCGATGGGAGCCGGCACAGAGCGTTTTAAAAGCATACGCTCGCCAGGTCCTACTACTAGAGCATCCGGCGTATAACAGCATGTACAGTACACTCCGCTATACGCCCCAAAGACTCAGTGCGAACTCTGCCTCAGGGTATGTTCACACCGCTTGTTGGATCTGTTTCTAGATGTGTGTTTGGATCCGTGTTTCAGACCCTATACCAGGGGTGTCAAACTGCGGCCCTCCAGCTGTTGGGAAACTACAACTCCCATCATGCATTTGTATAATCTAGAAACAGTGGGCAGGGATAAAAGGAGTTGTAGTTTCCCAACAGTTTGGATGGCCGCAGTTTGACACCCGTGCCCTAAACAGACCCAAACGCATCTAACAATGTGCGGTGTGATCTGCTTTCAATGTGAAACACACATCGGTGTACAGACGAGACGTGTTTTACTTGCGTCTTTCGGATCTGTTCAAAGAATGGTCATGTCAGTTCTCGATGACGTAGCAGACGCCCTATTTAAAGCTATATGGTGCTATCCTGCTGCAGCTAAGAGGCATCCAAACACGCACCTGCATGTCTGATGCTTGTTGGATGAGATTTTCACAGCACTTTTGGATGCATTTTTCAGATCGAAAATGTATCCAAAACAGACCATGTGACCATCCTTACGGTTATGTTCACACGGGCTAATTTCAGCGTGTATATCGTATAATACGAGCAGGATGTGCGCCGAAATTACAGTAATCCATAGTTCTCAGAGAACTACGGATTACGACTCCTCTCCCCGATCGTACAATATGATCGCATTCTGCGTGCGAGGAGATAAGCGACATGTCAATTACTTGCCGCAAGTAATGCATGTCAATGGTGCCCCGCGCCACGGGAGTACGCACTTATAAGCGTGACTCCCAAAGCTCCCGACGTAATTGCGGCCGTACTGTACGCGCCCCAATTACGCAATGTGAACATAGTCTTAGGGTAAGAATGTCCTTGTTGCTAATGGCAACCAGAGTGCAGCTTTAGTTTTTCTAGATCAATTAAAGGGATTGTCTCACTACAAAAATTGCTTTTTATATTGAAGATCTTGCAAAAACAAGTCCCTTCGCAATATGTATCCATTAGCAGTGCCCTACCTATTCCTAGATGTCCCCTCTTGTATGGGCTGCATCAGCTCCTCAGGTCACTATAGCTACAGACCTGTTTGATCTCATGATAGGCTGCCGGCACTGGTTGCTATAGCTACAGACCTGGATTCTACTGCAGCCTAGTAGAAGCCAGTAAACAGGCCCCTGAATTCAAGAAAACACAGTACGGTCGCAATTACGCCGGGTGATTTGGGAGTCGCGCTGATATGCCCGCCAGCCCCATTGACATTCATTATTCGCCGCAAGTAATTGACATGTCACTTATCTCCCTGCGCATACAATAAGATCATATTACGAGCGGGGAGAGGAGGAGTAATCCATAGTTCTCTATGTGAACTGTGGATTACTGTAATTTCGGAGCGCATCTTGCTCGGATTAGAGCACAAATACGACGTGAAATGCGCGCCGAAATTCCCCCGTGTGAACATAGCCTTAGGATATGTTCACACTGCTTAAAATGGGACGCATTTCAGTCTAATTTCTCGCCGTACTGTGCGAATTACGGCTGGAATACGGCCCAGTCATTACGGTAATCCACAGTTCTCAGAAAACTATGGATTACGTCTCCTCTCCCCGCTCGGCGAATCTACCGCAGGGGGACATAAGTGACATTTTCTAGTGGCGTATATGCGCAGCTAGTAATGATAGTCTATGGGCCGGCGAGGTAACGGCCCCCGACTCCCGCCCCCACGGCGTAATTCCGCCCCGCAAATAAGCCGTGTGAACATAGCCTTAAAGAAATAAAAGCGGAGCTAATTAGTTGCTATGGGCAACAGGGACAGTCTTGTGCTTAGATTTCATAAAGGAGGTCCCGAGTTATGGCCTACATCACAGGTATCTGTCAGGGCATCAGGCGAAAAGCTGCCCCGACTGATACGGTGTCACAGATGCTATTGCACCCAAAGAGATGACTTGATCAAAAACACTTCTATGAAGGCTATGTTCGCGCTATTTGCCGGCCATATACGCTTTCCTGTGTAGACCAGGCCTGTGCGTCCCAACGACAACTAGAGTAACTGTAACCCTCATAGAAGTAGGTTTGCGCTATTCACCTCTATGGGGCTGCAGCCTCTTCGTTGCGGCTCTTATCGGGGAACTTTTCTCCCAATACCCCGACAATAACGTCGAGTCAACCCGGCCCTCGCCTTTTTTTTTTTTTTTTTTTTCCTTTTTACCTTTCGCCCCCTATTGTTAATCATCCCTGACAGACTGACTAGCGCAAATATGACTTTGGGAACATTTCTTTACGTTTTTTTATTTTTTTATTATTTAAATGGACAACTGGTCTCCTGTATAGAGGCAGCTGTAAACATCCGTGGCCTCGTGTATTCAGAGAACAATATATGGTTTTTCGATTAGAGACACAAAAATATATTAAAGCAACGAAATCACTTCTGCGGTCGCCCCGCACCATCCAGACCCACAGGGAGAGCAGATCTGTGGTGCAGCAGGGCCGTATGGAACCACCTGTAATGCTTGTTTACCAGGGTGAAATAACAGATACATTGTTACCCACAATATTGACACAATTCACCGCGAGCAGAGCGGCCATGATGAGGTTTGACAGGCGGCCCCGGTGTGTGACCTCTCCACATGTCAAGGGAGGGGAACTAAGGGCACTTACCGAAGAGCACAAGTTCCAGCGGCCTCCTCCCTACACAGTGAGCGCACGTTGTCGGTCTCTCCGCCTGTCACACTAGGACGCCTTTTGACGCCACACTGAGGGAGGCAACCGCCGCGTACATCTTGGGCCAAACGAAGGTTAAAATGAAGGCTCCCTGAAGAAGAAGAAGAAGCCGCCGGGAACCGTGTCGCGATAGGACGTCGTGTTCACAGCCTCATAGTGACTGACAAGCGCACACTGGGCCGCACACCTCACATGACGTTTTACCGGCCATTCAACGAGCACGACTCCTCTCCTCCAACGACCGAGCGCAGCGGCGTGGGGGATGGGGCGAGATAACGCCGTTTTACCTGTGATTGGTGGAAAGCTGGAGCAAACCCGCAGCTGATTGGTCAAGGAGCACGTCCGTCAAAAGCGACGTTACCCATGGCGGCGCGCGTGATTGGCTGTCGCGTCTGAGAAGTTTTTCACAGCCGCTACCGTCCTGCTATCGCTTTCTAGTAGCGGCCCGGGCTGTGCGCAGCTTATAGCACACGGCACGTACACTACACCCGGCGCTGGCTGCTGAGGCCTGAACCGCGAACCGGCGCTGGAGAGAATTAGTGCCGTTAATGAGGTAACCAACCTTGTTTGTCGCCGAGAAAGGGGGGCGGTCCTAGCAGTCTGTATTTGAATTGGATATGGTGGACTGATTGACGGGTGGCTGAGCCAATAGGCTTTGGAGGAAGGCTCAAGCTAGAGTGAGAAGCAAGAAATGCCGAGTGAATGTTGTTTTCCTCAATGCGAAGCGGAGGGGGCAGAAGAGATGCCCGGATGTAACATGAGATCATCACTGGCCAATGAGCGGCGGCGGTGACGTCACCGTCTTCACCAAAACATCTCGCCTTGCCTGTCTGTCAGGGGGGGCGGGGCCAAGGCGGAAAGTGAGGTCGGCGAACGGAGCGCGGTGACGTCATGTGCTGGGCTCCTTGTGGGGCGCAGCCGTCACTGGCGAATAAGAGGGGTTATGTTAGTAAATAGTGTCGCTGTGTTCTCTCTGTTTAGACACAAGTGCAACTAGTTTCTAACAAACTTTGGATGTTGTGATGTCCCGAACGTGAATTTTTATCCTCAGACCCTAAACCGAATTCTGCTCATTACTGTAACTCTAAACTGGGGCTGGGTTTGCTTTGCTCGGTTTGAATGGATTAAAGGGGTTGTCTCACTACAAGGATTGCTTTTTATGTTAAAGATCTTGCAAGAACAAGTCACTTTGCAATATATGTCCATTAACAGTGTCCTACCTATTCTGAGATATCCCCTGTTGTATGGGCTGCACCAGCTCCTCAGGTCACTATAGCTACAGACCTGTCCAATCTCTCCTGATAGGCTGTCAGCACTGATCGCTATAGCTACTGACCTGTTTGATCTCCTGATAGGCTGCCAGCACTGGTTGCTATAGCTACAGACCTGACCTCTACTGCAGCCAAGCGAAAGACATTAAATATGCCCCTGAATTCAAAATGAAACCAAGAAAATGGGACAAAATCAATGTTTTGAGACGACCCCTTTAATTTCCCCATCCCTCCCAGGAAAGCAGGGGAAACGTAGTAGAAGCAAGGTGGGCACGGCGCTGCCTTTCTAGGAAAAAGCAGAGAAAGAGGCAGGGTGCAGTAGCTGTATAATGGGCCACAAAGGTCAACTGCACTGGTGGGCACCAAGGGTCAAGTGTGCTGATGGTCGTCAAGTGCGCTGATGGCCCCCGAGGGCCAAGTGCGCTGATGGGCGTCAACTATGCTGATGACCTCCAAGGATCAAGAGCGCTGATGGGCCCCAAGGGTCAAGTGCGCTGATGGGCTGCAAGGAGGAAGTCCAATGATAGGTTGGAAGTATCGTCTCTACTAGTGGGCCTAAGGAATCAAGTGCACTGATAGGCTCCCATGATCAAGTGCACCGGTGGGCGCCAAGGATCAAGTACTGTACTTGCTTTCATGATAGTGATGATAGCTAGGACTCATGAGTCACTGGGTAAACTGTACAGAGCTGCAGTCACTTATTCATATGACAGCAGTAAACAACCCCCAGCTCTGAACTGCTGTCCTCTGCTACTTAAATTACTAAGTTTTGCCAGCAGGACTCAAAGTTAAACAAACCGTACCCCTCCTGTAATTACTCTAATGTAATTACTTTATTCACTTGCAAACTACAGGCTGGCAGGAGTGAATGCAGCCAGATTGTTCTCTGCTCAGGTCACACCCACTACAGAGGAGTGTTCCTGAGCTGAGCCTGGTTTCAGAGCACACCCATTAGTGATGACAGAACGTCCACTGTGTGATCAATGAACGTCAGATGGTTTGCAGAGGAGTGGAGGACAGGGCTCTCTGCCGGATTTTGCACAGCAGGACAGGTAAATAGTTAGGAGTTAGAAAGTGTAATATGATACAGTTGTGAGCCCTATAACAAATACAAAAATAGTCCTGGAGACCCCTTTAAACATTTGGGCTAAATAACATGACATTGTTTGAGAATCAACTTTGATTGATGTGGCAATAACAATATTGTACATTTTTTGCATTGTTTTCTTTTTCATATAATAAGTGAGAAAATATATGTTTTTTACAGTACCAAGTAGGGGAAATAAACATGCGATAGGTTGTACTCTATAGTGAAATACTTCTTCAGTATATAGTGATTTTATTGATCTTCTATTACAGCTTGCCTATGGTAGGGTATAATAGAAACAGTATTTCACATATAAACAAGATATTTTTAGTTTTTAATGCCACTACATTTCAGTCAGATATGAAAAAAGCACTTTATACTATTACCGTATATAGTCGAGTATAAGCCGAGTTTTCAGCACAAAAAATGTGCTGAAAAATCCCTCCTCGGCTTATACTCGAGTCACTGTTGGCACTCAGACGCTGCGATGGTCTGGGCACTGTCGGCGATCCCTTCATCTATATGCGACTCCTCCGGAGCACATACAGGTGAAAAGATAGCACTGCGGAGCAGAGAGCGAGCATGAGTGTCATCACGCTGCGTGCACGGCCTGATGACATCACCCTGCCTGTCACTGGACACAGAGCAGAGCGCCTGGGAGTCGGAGCCGAGGGGATTCAGGTGAGTACCATACTTGTATTTTTTTTTTTTAATAACCCTGCCTATAGCCTGCCTATAAAAATCTATGGGGACATAACCCTGCCTATAAAAATCTATGGGGACATAACCCTGCCTATAAAAATCTATGGGGACATAACCCTGCCTATGGCTACCTATTGAGACATAACCCTGTCTATAGCTACCTATTGAGACATAACCCTGTCTATAGCTACCTATGGGGACATAACCCTGTCTATAGCTACCTATGGGGACATAACCCTGTCTATAGCTACCTATGGGGACATAACCCTGTCTATGGCTACCTATGGGGACCTAACCCTGACTATAGCTACCTATGGGGACATAACCCTGCCTATAGCTACCTATGGGGACATAACCCTGCCTATAGCTACCTATGGGGACATAACCCTGTCTATAGCTACCTATGGGGACATAACCCTGCCTATAGCTACCTATGGGGACATAACCCTGCCTATAACTACCTATGGGGACATAAACCTGTCTATACCTACCTATAACCTGTCTATGGGGACATATACCTGCCTTTAACCTGCCTAAGGGTACACATACCTGCCTAAACCAGCGTATAACCTGCCCATGGGGGACATATACCCGTCTATACCTGCCTATGGGGGACATTTACCTGCCTTTACTTGACTATGGGGGACATCAAACTGATTATGTAATTTTATTGGTATCTATTTTTATTTTTTAAATTTACCAGTAGCGGCTGCATTTTCCACCCTAGGCTTATACTCGAGTCAATATGCTTTCCTGTTTTTTTTGTGACAAAAGTAGGTGCCTTGGTTTATACTCGAGTATATACGGTAATATATAATCACGTATAAATAGTCTAAGTCTAATGACTCCCAGAGTTTTCATCAAATAAATCAAGATATTCAGATTACATGGATTTTTTTTCAATATGTCAAAAAAAACTTCAAGTAAGCAGTTTAAAAAAGTTTGGGATATCAAAATCGGTCTAGAACATAAAGGGAGGAAATAAACAATCCCTATTACACCTCTACCTGCATTGCGGAGTAATTGCCCCAAGAAGGGCGTCCCCACCCTAGGGTGGTTCTCCACTAATGTACCCTACCTTAATATAATATACATAGACTAGACCTATATAATCCACGTATAGTAATATATAACCAACCAACAGCTATAAAGAATGCAATTCACAGCTAAAGTCTACAAAAAGACATACTATCACGTGCGAGTTGCATCTAACTGTACCCGACGCGTTTCCCCGTATTTTAGTTGCCGATTCTTCAGGGGAGCTGTGGAATGATAGTTATTGATGGTTTAGATAGCTAATAAAGAGGAAAAACCTCCTTTGGGGTGTGGGGGTACATCATTTGATCCCACAGATAACACCCATGGCAAAAAAACATTGTATATACAGGTGGCCATCTCACTCTGGGAGTCATTAGACTTAGACTATCGGTACGTGGGTATATATTAATGGTTTTAAGTGCTTTTTTCGTATCTGACTGTAATGTAGTGGCAAAAACAAAAAATATCATGTGAAATACTGTTTTAGGCCTCGTTCACACGGCGTTTTTGGGCGCTGATTTCATAGAGAACTGTGGATTCCGTCTCTTTCCCCCACTCAGCGAATCCGCCGCGGGGAGAGAAAGTGACATGCACATTATTTACGGCGTGTACGCGCTGTGAGTAATGAGTGTCTATGGGGCCGGCGAGCTGCTGGCGTAATTGCGGGGCGAAATCCGTCCCCGCAATTACGTCGGCAATAAGCCGTGTGAACCTTGCCTTAAGATAATATATGAAAACTGTCTTGGTCTAAGACATTCTTTGTTTCCCATAGCAACCAATCAGAGCCCCCCTTACATTTCATATAGTGCTCTGGAAAAATGAAAGCTGAGCTCTGATTGGTTGCTATGAGCTTTGATTGGTTGCTATTGGCAACAAAGAAAGTCTTAGACCAAGACAGTTTTCATACATGTGGCCCTTATTCCATGTTCACACGGCTTAAAATGGGCTGTATTTCGGTCCGTAATTACGGGCTGAAAACGTCCCAGTCATTACGGTAATCCACAGTTCTCATAAAAAACTATGGATTACGTCTCTTCTCCCTGCTCGGCGAATCCGCTGCGGGGGGAGATAAGTGACATGTGAATTACTAGCGGTGTATACGCGCCGCTGGTAATGCAAGTCTAGGGGCCGGCGAGGCCACACGGCGTTATTGCGGGGCGTAATTGCGGGGCGTAATTACGTCCCGCAGTTAAGCCGTGTGAACATAGCCTTAGGGTATGTTCACACGGCTTATTTTGGGGCATATTTTGCCACGTAATTCGCGGTGTACTGTGCTTAATACACAGGGAAATGTGCCCCATAATTACGGTAATCCATAGCTCTCATAGAAAACTATGGGTTACGCCTCCTCTCCTCGCTCGTACAATACGATGAAATGAAAGGGGAACGCTGATTGGTTGCTATGGGCAACAAGAAAAGTCTTAGACCAAGACAGTTTTCAGACATGTCCCCCCATAGTCTTTAAGTTTTTTCACTGAGATATTTTTTGAGACAGGCTAAAAATGTTTTTTGATGGATTACTAATATAATAGGAGCTCCATCACGATAGGCCTGAGGGCACGCTGCCGTGTAAATAATAGCCTGCACCCGCCACTCTTTTGGCGCTGCCAGGATGTACAAGTACGTCTTGATGCACTAAGACAGTGTTTCTTAACTCCAGTCCTCAAGACCCATCAACAGGTCATGTTTTCAGCAGGGCTGTGGAGTCGGAGTCGTGGAGTCGGAGTCGGTGGCTATTTTGCAGGAGTCAGAGTCGTCATAAAATGGACCAACTCCGACTTCCCCAAAATTTTATAATAAATTGGTCCAGTTAGTTCGATGCAGTGCAAAGAGCAAGAGGAATTGGGTCCTGCCGTGCTACTCTCCCATATCTTTAGCTCATCACATGAGGAGTGTAATTGATGACATGGAGCAGGCAAAGCGTGCCCAGGGGAAAAGATTCTGCCCCAGGGCAAACAAGATTTCAGCCAAAATTTTTTTACCTGTTTCAAAGAAGTAGAAGAGTTTAAACCCACCCAAAAAACTGACTGTGGCTGAGGAAATTTCCTTTTACCTACTTTGTTAGAAGTTGCCCTTGGTCCCGCTTTGGGGAAAAAAACAAGTAGTGTAGAGAGGCCTTTCC
This sequence comes from Phyllomedusa bahiana, assembly GCA_025379985.1. Lineage (NCBI taxonomy): Eukaryota > Metazoa > Chordata > Amphibia > Anura > Hylidae > Phyllomedusa > Phyllomedusa bahiana. The sequence goes on from JAODAL010010593.1 coordinate 96,320, forward strand.
TACCCTGGAAATAATGGATCGATGTGGGTATGTATGCAGGATTGATGGAGGCGATACTATTTTTCGAACAATTCAGAGACTCCAAAAATTTTTTTCCCATTTTTTGCATTTTACATTTTTTTGTGCTAAAGTCTATCCAATAAATTTTTTTACACTAAAAGCAAAATGGTAACAATGTTTTAAAATTGGGGACTTTCGGCTCCATACTCCCCTCCATAAGTTGTACTGAGGTATGTAATTTTATATAAGTTCTTACTATCTTATACATAAATGTGATTTTGCAAGTTTTTAGCTCTGTTTTAGTTACAGTTTTTCTCCAAAAAATCAAAGTGTTAAAGGGTTGTTCACTCAAGGGAGACTTTTTATTTTTAAAGATCTGTAAAAAAAGTACTTTGCAAAATGTGTCCCTTACAGTGTCCTACCCATCCTAGATATCCCTTTGTATAGCTGCATCAGTCCCAGGTCCTTACTACAGACCTGGTGTCTCTTCCTGATAGGCTGCCAGCATGGTCGCTTAGCTACAGACCTGTGTGTCTCTCCTGTAGGCTGCCAGCACTGGGTTTTATAGCTACAACCTGTGTGATCTCTCCTGATGGCTGCCAGATTTGGGTTTCTATAGCACAGACGTTTGATCTCTCCTGATAGGGGCCAGCATGGTTGCATAGCTACAGACCCTTTCTTATCGGCAGCCTAGTGGGAAACAGTAAACATGCCCCCGAATTCAAAATGAAACCAAAAAAACAGGATGAGGGAAGATGAATAATTAGTGAGACAACCCCTTTAATTTTTTATTATTTTGTTAGATTTTTGGGAAAACCCCCCTTTGGTTTTCAGCCTGTCTGAATCCTTTTTGGGGCCCGGATCAGATTCATGCAGGTTTGCCCAAAAACTGATCCCAGGGCTCTTTACACATTCAAAATCCTGAAAAAAAACACAAAACCTATTTCAAAATATAACCTTTATTATAGCCTTTAAAAAATACCATATTATTTAAAACTATACCCAGGGTTCCAATAAGATTTTATCTGTTATCTTTGGGGGAGTATCATGACGAGATAGTCATTGACCCCTATCTGTATCTATTTTTGTGTATACTTGGTATTTTTTTATAGGCTGAAAAAAAAGGGTTTATTTTAGATATAGGGTTTGTTTTTCTTTCAGTGATTTTGTTTTTCACAAACTCGTTGGATGTATTTAGAACATTTTTTAGTGATTTCTTTCACACTTTCCCCAAAGTTGGGGCAAAGGGCTTTATACAAATACAGCTTTTTCTTCAACTCTACACAAGTGTTTAAAAGATAAAACATTGTTACTCTTTTGTTGTCAGTGTTGTTCTTCCTAAAAAAGCTTGGGTTTTTTGTATATAAGGTGATAAACACGGGTGTGACCCCTTTACTACAGTAAAGTTATCACTTTAAAAAGCGCCGTGTATGAGGAAGCAGGGTCGGGGGGTCAGGGGTCGAGTAGGGGTCGGGTTTTAGGGGGCGGGTAGGGGTTTGGGTAGGGGTCGCGGGGCCGGGGGTCAAGCGGGTTTTGGATCCCTTCCACCCAAAAACCCCCGGTTTTGATCCTTCCCGAATGCACTGACAATAATGATATCACCTGTGCAGAATGCACTGACAGTAATTACATCACCTGTGCAGAATGCACTGACAGTAATTATATCACCTGTGCAATACTGAGGAAATCCTGAAAACTTGGCCTGTTGGTGGGTCTTGAGGACTGGAGTTGAGAAACACTGCACTAAGAGCTTAAAAGGGTTGTCTGACTTTTAAAATCCAACATCTCGTACTCCAGTCGATCAAGACAGTTAAGGCGACATGTCCCAATTTGCAAACGCTGTTTTTTTTGGTCTATTTTGCGGCAAAAACACTTTTGACGCCATATTCTCGATGTAAATGAACTGTCATACACCAAAACTAGGTGCATTATACGCCGGGCACGACACATTGTAATGCGCCTAAAAAGAAGCATTAAATATAGTAGCAATGATATGCTGTGCGCCTCCATAACGCAATGCGCCTATCTAGGCACAATACATACTAGTAATGATACGTTATGCACCTCCATTCACAATGTGCCTCAATAGGCACATTCCATACACTACTAAAGATATGTTATGTGCCTCCGTTCGCAATGTGCCTTGATAGGCGCATCATATACACTACCAATGATACGCTATGCGCCACGATTTGCGCAATGCGCCTTTTTAGGCGCATTATGTTCACTATGCATGGTATACCTGACACAAGATTTTTGAGAGGATCGTACTTTCTGGCGCACTTTACACTGATTTAATGCGCTTAAAAACTGCCGCAACACAGCCAATTTTCGGACAAGTCACCGTTAGTTATTATGAGGTAATAAATATCTGATTAGTGGCGAGCTAACTGCTGGAACCCCTGCCGAGCACTAGAATGGAGGTCCCGAATACCCCACTTCGAATGGAGTGGTGGTCCAGTATGGGCACCGCCACTGTATTCCAAATATGAGCCTGCTGATGGGGGCTGAGCACTGTACTCGGCAATCTTTGTCAGTCTCATAGGCTTTGACTGGAGAAGCAGTGCTAAGGTTTCTTAATGTCTCATTCACATTGCAGGTACTGTAATATACTGCAGGTTTTCTATTTGCAGATACTCTCTGGAAATCCGCATGTTATATGCCAGATGTGAACGTGCCCTAAAGATGAATATTTAGCCACAGCACCAGAAGGAAATGATTCGTCCGACATTGCTTGATTTCTTACCACTTTTTATATTTGTGATGGAAGCGATGACTTGTGTCGGGGCTCAGTGCCAAATAACCTTCACAGAAACCCGACCCCACTGCAAATAACTGGCTTTTCTCCAGCGTCCAAAATGAGAGCAGGTAAAAAAAGAAACAAATCTTCCCCATTCGCGCATCGCCCCACTTCTTCAACCTTCTAATGCACCTATTTATAATCTGTGTGCCGAGGATCGGGGCGGTCATCCTCCAACAAACGCAGATAGCCAAAACATTTATAGACAAGCTGGACAACCAAAAATGATTAAAGGGGTTGTCTCACTCCAAAGATTGCTTTTTATATTAAAGATCTTGCAAAAACAAGTCACTTTGCAATATGTGTCCATTAACAGTGTCCTACCTATTCCTAGATATCCCCTCTTGTATGGGTTGCATCAGCTGCTCAGGTCGCTATAGCTACAGACCTGTGTGATCTCTCCTGATAGGCTGCCAGCGCTGGTCACTGTAGCTACAGACCTGTTGTCCTCAGCAGCGCGTCATTGCAGACCAGTAGAAGCCATTAAAGCGCCCCTGAATTCGAAAATGAAACCAAGAAAACAGGACTGAGGTAAGAGGAATCAATGTAGTGAGACAACCCCTTTAATAAAGATCTTAGGCCTCATCTATCAAAACCGTCTAGCAATAAGGGAACATTCACACGGCGGATTTTGGCATATATTGTAGTTTATGGATTTCGCCGCAAAATAAAAACAATGTCCATGTACACTTCCCATAGACTACAATGTAAAATACATGCAGTCATTCACAAAACGTGAATTTTACTCTCGGATTTTTGGCCGCGACTGGAAAGAATTGACATGTCAGTTCTTTCAGGCGTATACGCGCCATAAGATAATAAAGTAAGGGAGGCAGAAATCTGCCTTCGGACACTGCACGTCGTTTTCATGTTGAAATTACACGCTAGCAAGCTTGACAATTTCACTAATGCAATGAACGCGTTTTGCGCCGCGCAAATATGCCGTGTGTACATACCCGAAGACTGTCTGTGTTGTCCATAGCAACCAATCGGGACTCGGCTTTTATTTTTCTAGAGCAGTTTAGAAAAATGAGCGCTGAGCTCTGATTTGGTTGCTATGGGCAACACAGAAAATCTTAAGCTATGTTCACACGGCAATGACTGGGACGTATTTCAGTCCGTAATTCGCGCCGTACTCGCTCAAATACGGGCGAAATGTGCCCCAGTCATTACGGTAATCCACAGTTCTCATAGAGAACTATGCATTACGTCTCCTCTCCCCGCTCGGACAATACGCCGCAGGGGGAGATAAGTGACAAGTCAATTATTCACAGTGTATACGCGCCAAGAATAATGAATGTCTATGCCGCCTCAGAGCCCCTCCCCCGCTTCGGAGCACATGGCGGAATTGCGGGCGAAATACGTCCCACAATTACGCCGTGAATAAGCCGTGTGAACCTAGCCTTACTGCTAGACCGTTCTGATAAATGAGACCTGTTGTAAGTGCTAGATACAGAAGCATGGCACATAAAATGCCTGAGCTCATGTTATCCATTAGGGTATGTTCACACGATGTACTGCGGTGCATACAGTACATTGTGTCTTTCGGGAGCTTGTGCGTACTCCCACAGCGCGGGGGAGGGGGGGGGGGGTCGGCAGCCCGACCTCCCCATTGACAATTACTCGCGGCGCGTATTCGCCGCAAGTAATTGACGTGTCACTTATCTCCCCGCGCGTACAGTACGATCGTATTGTATGAGCGAGGAGAGGAGGCGTATGGATTAACGTAATTTCGGTGCGCATCTCGCTCGTATTAGAGCACAGATACGTGGCGAAATGCGTGCCGAAATTACCTTGTGTGAACATACCCTCACTGTCCAACTATCGCCCCATCTCACTGCTCCCTTTTGCTTCTAAACTCCTCGAGCAGCACGTCTATCTTCAACTTTCCTCCCACCTCTCCTCCAACTCTCTCCTTGACCCACTCCAATCAGGCTTCCGACCCCACCACTCTACCGAAAATGCCCTAACCAAGGACACCAACAACCTAGTAACTGCTAAAGCCTCACGTCACTATTCTGTGCTTCTCCTCTTAGACCTGTCCTCTGCCTTTGACACTGTCGACCAGTCCCTCCTGCTACAAATCCTCTCCTCCCTCGGCATCACGGACTTGGCCCTCTCCTTGATCTCCTCGTACCTCAATGATCGGACATTCAGCATCTCTCACTCTCCAACCACCTCTTCCTCCCGCCCACTCTCTGTTGGTGTCCCCCAGGGGTCTGTCCTGGGCCCACTCCTCTTCTCTATCTACACTCTTGGCCTGGGTCAGCTCATAGCCTCAAATGGCATTCACAACAAACTGTATGCGGACAACAACCAGGTTTATATTAACTATCTTCTCTCCCGGATACCAGAATGCCTATCGTCAATATAATCCTTCTTCTCCTCCCGTCTCTTAAAACTAAATGTGGATAAAACAGAATTCATCATCTTTCCACCGTCCCACTCTATCCCTACACCTGATCTCTCTATCACTGTTAATGGCTACAGCATCTCACCAGCTCCACAAGTCCGCTGCCTTGGGATAACCTTTGACTCCTCTTTATCCTTCAAACCCCACATCCAAACCCTTACCTCCACCTGAAAAATATCTCCCGCATCCACCCATTCCTCAACTCCGACACTACAAAAACGCTAGTCCACACCCTCATCATCTCCCGCCTCGACTACTGCAAACATCCTTCCCCTGTGGGCCCCCCATCCAGCACTCTCGCTCCCCTTCAAACCATCCTCTACTCTGCTGCCCGTCTGATTCACCTCTCTCCCCGCTATTCCTCTGCCTCTCCCCTCTGTCAATCCCTTCACTGGCTTCCCATTGCCCAGCGAATTCAGTTCAACTTACTAACCCTCAACCACAAGGCTCTCCATAACCTCTCCCCCATACATCTCTGCTCTAATCTCCAGATACCTCCGCTCCTCACAGGACCTTCTCCTCTGCTCCCCTCTCTCGCTCCTCACACAAACGTCTCCCCAAAACTTCACCGTGCTTCCCCCCTTTCCCGGAACTCCTTAAAAAAAACATCAGACTCTCCCCAAATTTTTCCAGTTTCAAAAGCAACCTAAAACCCCTCTCTTCAGGATACCCATAACCTACACAACCCTGCGCCATGATACCCACAAAAAGTCTGCCCCCCCTCCCTGTCCTCCCCCTTTTTCCCTTTAGATTAAGCCCTCACGGGAGGGCCCCCTTTCCTCTCTCTACATTCTAGTCCTTTTTCGTCACCTTGACTTGTTCAACTTGTTATTTTGCAAAATTCCCCCCGAATGTACGCGCCCCCAATTAATTTCGTTTTAAAAAAAATAATAAAAAAAATACATTTGCCCCACAGACCCTTTTGGCTTCGCCATGGTATACATTAGGATAGGTACACTAGTTAAGTAGCTTCTTATTCTGATTGCCAAATTGGAGTCGGAAAGGAATTTTTTTTCCCTTTAAAATGAGGGGCAATTGGGTTCTGCCTCATGGGGGTTTTTGCCTTCCTCTGGATCAACATGTTAGCACAATAGGCTGAACTTCATGGATGTCTGTCTTTTTTCGCCCTTACAAACTATGTAACTCTATAGCCACAAAATATTATGATAATGGGGCCTAAAGTATCACAGACTGATTTCCCCAAATTTTTTTGCACGGGAAAAAAAATCCCCCCCAAAAATTTATGGACGGTCATGGGTATATGGGGCAGGTTGGGAGGGTAAACCCTTTCTGAGGGCTCCCCTGCAGCCCCTGGGGCTTTTTCAAGGGTTGCTGGTGTCTATATCCTATATATACTCCTGTAACTTTTTAGGGCCTCGGTTCACATTTTTGATCAAAAATGTTTAAGTGGCCCCCCTTTCAAAATTTATCTCAAAACGGGGGGATTCCTATCCAAACCTTTAATCGAGTCTCAAAGTTTTTTCATTTTATGGGTAAAATTGTCATAAAGCTTCTTTTTGGGGTTTCCCCCGTGTGTTTTGCCCCCTTTTTAGAAATGTGCCGTTTGGGGCCGGGGCTGTGGGGTGTACATGTATAAAATTTCATGTGTGCCCCCAGCCCCCGCCGGGGGCACCCAGGTTTTCATAAAGTTTTTTTAGAAAGTTTTTTTTGGGGCAGAAACATCCCCTTTATACTTGGGGTTTTTTTATTGATTTTAAACCTTATGGGGAAGGAAAAGGGGTTTTCCTTTCCCTTTTTTGGGTTTCTGTCCCGGGGCCCCCCTCACAGGCTGTCATAAAAGTGGGGAGCTTTGCAAGGGTTTTTTGTTTTTAAATTTTTTTTTCTGAATAATGGAGGTCGGGTTTTTCCCCGCGAGAGGCCGTTTTGGGTCGATTGTAGGGGGAAAGATAGGATTTGGAAACCCGCCCGTTTTTTAGATTTACGTTGAAAGTCGTGGGCCCGCTTAAACATCTTTTGATCAAAATATGTGAAAACCAGAGTCTCAAAGTTTTTTTCAGTAAAGAAAGATAGCATAAATTTCTTCCCTTTAGGGGGTTTTTCCCCGTAGTGTTTTTACTCCGTAACTGCAGATGGCCAACCCCCCCTTTCCTTTTTTGGGGGTAATGATCAGCAATGATAAAAGGGAGGGTAAGTGCTCCCAGGACAGTAAAAAGTGGTCCCTTTTATTACAGGGGGCCCCTGGCATTGCTTGAACTTCTGTTTGGGGGTCCCATAATTTAGTGCCCCCTTTTTTCGACTGCAACCCCCCTTTTTTAGGGAAATCCACTTTTTTTTTTTTTTTTTAAAAGGCCTCTGTTCGCATTCATAAATCATAAATTTTCACTTAAAAAAAAACTTTTCTTAACCCAAAATTTTAAAAAGTCAAAAAATTTTTTTTACTTCCTTTTGTCAATGGAGCCTTAAGGGGGCTTTTCTTTTTTGGACAAAGGGTTTTGTTTAATTTACTGTATGGCCTCGTTCACAAAGGCTGTTTGGGCACGGGTTTCCGCCGTAAATGCCCCCACCCCTATTTGCGCTGCAGTTAAAGGCTGGGAAAACCTCCCCCGTCTTTTTCGGGGAATCCACAAATTTTTTCAAAGAGAACAAAGGAATTTCCCTCTCTCCCCTCCTCGCTCGGCGAATCCGCCGCGGGGGGAGAAAAATGACAGTAAATTAAATTTTTACGGGTGTTTTGCGTCCCTGAATTTTTGACGTCTATGGGGCTGCAAAGGCTTTCCGGGTAAAATTTCGGGGGGCGAAATCCTTTCCCCGCAATTACGCCCCGGGAATCA
>JAODAL010010594.1:0-60000 GCA_025379985.1 Phyllomedusa bahiana
AAAGGATTAGAAGAAATACACAATAAACAAATTTCATGCAACGAGGATGCATACGGCTACAACCTTTATAATAACCATAGTAAGGTAGTTTGTAAGGCCGAAAAAAGACAGACGTCCATCAAGTTCAGCCTATTTTCCTATAATGTTGATCCAGAGGAAGGCAAAAATCCCTATGAGGTAAAAGCCAATTGTCCTCATTTTAGGGAAAAAATCCTTCCTGACTTCAATCTGGCAATCAGAATAAATCCCTGGATCAATGACACTTCTCCAGAATCCTAGACACTATAACAATATAACACTATATTATTACACTCTAGAAATGCATCCAGCCCCTTTTTGAACTCTGTTAGTGAATTCACCATGAAAAGTTCCTATGGCAGAGAATTCCACAGTCTCACTGCTCTTACAGTAAATAATCCCTTTCTATGTTTATGCAGAAACGTTCTTTCCTCTTGGCGTAGAGGATGCCCCCTTGTTGTATACAGTACTGGGTATAAATAGATCCTAGGAGATAACTCTATATTGGCTTTAATGTATTTAAACATATTTATTATGTCCCACCGGAGCCATATTTTCTCTAAACTAAATAATCCTAATCTTGCTAATCTTTCTGGGTATTGCAGTCCACATTTAAGTTTACTGTCCACTAGGTTCCCAAGTCCTTCTCCATGTCATTTTTTCCCAGCGTTTTCCCGTTCAACAAGTAATTATGGAATGGATTTTTCCTTCCCATGTGCATAACCTTGCATTTATCTGTGTTAAACATCTCTGCCACTCTCTGCCCAGGCCTCCAACTTATCCGGATCCCTTTGTAATAACACATTATCCTCTATTGTGTTGATTACTTTACAGAGCTTATTATCATCTGCAAAGATTGATATCCTACTGTGCAATCCATGTGTAAGATCGTTAATGAATATAATAAAGAGAATAGGGTCCAATACTGAACCCTGTGGTACCCCACTAGCAACAGATATCTGAGTATGTAGCATTAATCACCACCCTTTGTTTTCTATTACTGAGCCAGTTACTTACCCATTTGCATACGTTTTCCCCCAGTCCAAGCATTCTCATTTTACTTACCAACCTTTTATGTGGCACAGTATCAAATGCTTTAGAAAAATCTACAAATATTACATCCAATGCCTCACCCTGATTCAGTCTAGAACTAACTTCCTCATAGAAGTGGATGAGATTAGCTTGACAGGACCGATCCTTCATAAACCCATGCTGGAACGGCGTTATACATTTATTTTCAGTGACATACTCCAGTATAGCATCTCTTAGAAAACCTTAAAACATTTTACCTACAACAGAGGTTAAACTTACCAGCCTATAGTTTTCCAGGACCCCTTTTTGAATATTGGCATCACATTTGCCATGCGCCAATCCTTTGATATAGATGCCTATGTGCTATGAAGGAGGTTAAGGTTGAAGCCAACAGGTAAACTCTGTCACACTATCTCTTCAGTGTGCTGTGCTTGCTGTACTGTATCTAGGGAGAGACTCAGATCACCCTGTACGAGCAGCTATGCCCTCAGTTCCCCCTGCACAGTTGGTATCTCCCACAGAATGATTCCTTCTAGATAAGGATCTCCTGAGTTACATAGTGAAAATAAAACCTGTCCCCATGTAATACTGAGGTACATCCTCTAATTTGCTAATGGCATGTATTTGAGAAAAGTCTTATAATTTCATCCACTATCAATTTTGTCTGTTTGTGTGAAGGCGATAGGTGCTCTTTAAGTACTTTTTTTTCTTTTAGCTTTCTTTTAGTATTGTAAATGATGTTATAAAGCTAAGTGTTTAGAATCCAGGGGGACCTGCAGCAACTGCAGCTTTCACCTTGGTATTGTGTAGAGTCAATGCTTTCATAGTGCATTTATTTTCTTTGAATCCTGTATTTTAGGCTGGAGATTTTACATTTTGCATTTATGTGCTTTAAGTACAACAACCAAAATCAAAGCTAAAATAGGTAACAGATAACATATGCCAGCCTTTGAAACCTGCCATTTCTGTAAGGGCTTTAAGTGTACTCTATCCACTTGTTTTTCAGATAAATGAATTATAAACACACATAATGCCGAGGTCGATCACAATAAGCATCAGGGAATAGCAGGAGGACAATCCGTTTAAGAGCATGTGTATTAGATGTTACGACAAATATGCTTTTCTAGGCCAGTGAAAGAACTATTAGCTCTTCAATTACTTCCATTTACATTGCTATACAAAGGCATTCGGGAATATCTTCTAACAACAATCAATTACTTAATGATTAATTTTATGATTAGGCCATGTTATCATTAGAATTATAAATAATAATTATCAGTACTTTTTACCTTGGACAAAATTGGACGCCTGCTATTTTCTATGCTGCAATAAATGCTATTATATCAAATAAACACATTAGTGATTTGTAGTACAAAGCCTCTTCTTTTTTTATTTACCCCTTCAATAGACACCTGTCCACCACTTGCACACCAGGATCCTATCTACCTTGTCACAGCAGGTTGCTGGTGCTGGTGGTTCTTCTTCTGAGGACAACCTTTACTAAATAGTCTAGTAACCTCTTTCTGCCTTTTTCCACATGTAGCCCTACCCTACTAAAGAAAGAAGTTGTTCTCCTTTGATGGAAAGGGGTTGTAATATATATTACTTCATCTCCAGTACCCATGGGTATGGCTGAACTGCCACTGTTGACCACCATCTTTAAAGGGAATGTGTCATGAAAAAATGACTTCTTGTTTAACTCACATTTTTATGTTTTAATTTTCCATATCACTTTCAATATTTTTTAATAATTCGTAAGCCCTGCAGTTTTCACTTTGGCCACTAGGCCTAATAATAGTCTGACACTTCCTGTTCTGTAGAGAAATATTCTCAGTAGTCTGCTCATTATCAGCACAAGCAGGGTCAAACTGAAAGGAGACACCAATGTGTATAGATAACACAGGATCTAACAGTCACAATAGGAGATAGTCACAGTTCACCCTCTCCTCCTCCCTGCACACTGACTTCTTCCCAGGTCGTAGAGCACGACTAGAAAACTCTCCTATAGAATTTCAGTCTTAAGGCTCCTATGTGCATGAAGATGCTGTAAAGTATCTCTCTGACTGCTGTTAAAGCAGTGCAAGCAAGAATGCTGTCCCACAATCGTATATAGCTGACGGAATTGAGAAATCTACAATCAGAAAATAAAAACGGCTAAAAAGAAAAGAATATGGATTAGGGGCTTGATTTAATAAGTAAAAAAAAAAAAATTGGCTTTAGATTTCCTTTAAGTATAAAGCAGGAAGCAGCGGAGCATTCACTTTTACTGACTTCCAAATAACATGACTTATGTGATGAAAATGGGGGACTGAAAGGGGAGGCTGCAGTGGAAAACAACCCTAAGTGGGGGACTATTCTGGTGAAAAATGATAGACATTACAGCACTTAGCTCCCCTTGTTAAAGGGCTTGTCCAGTAGAAAAAAAAATGTCATTGGAGCCAGAGGGGCTCAATATTATTATTAGTGAGGTACATGCAGTGATTGCCAGTCTAAATGTGCCTCTCTACAGTATAGTGCAGTACTATATGTCCTGTACTGCTTTTGACATGTGCCAGGGTGAGGGCCCCATTTCAGGTACCTTGTGTATAAAGTACAATGACAAGCAAAAGGGTAACAATGTTTTGAACTTTTGATTTTCCGACTCCATATTTCAACACTCACTACAGCTTTAAACATGACAGGACCATAATTTCATAGACAATCATCTTGGCTATCTCTTACATAAATTTAACATGCAACTATTTAACATATGCTTAGTTATGCAGATTCTTGTTATATAACTGCATTGTTACTGTTTTGCTCCTGGGGATGGAACAATCTTTTTCTTCTTGTATACTACAAATTAAAACCTGTTCTTACATTCCCTGATAACTCAGTGTCTTACTAGGTTGATTCCCAAGCAGAAGGTCACTGGTTTGAATCGAGAAGCAGCCATGAAGAACATTTCCCAAGAAAAGAGAAACAGCATCATCAACCTCAATGATAGTAGTCTCCTGGCCCAAAAAATTGCCCAACTGCATCATGTGAGGCCATGAGAGTTGAAAGAATATGAAATGAAGTCCGTTGATCCATTCCAAAGCCAAGACGTCCAGGCAAAATATCAGAGTCCACCAGTTGGCTCATCACAAGGTCTATCAGATCTGGGATCACAAACACGGCAGTGGAGGTGGCTCGTATGCTCCGTAATAATGAGATCACCGATGTGTATGCAAAGCACCGTACCACGCACATTACATTAGTCTGGAATAGTGGTGAAGAAGCCTTGACTTCAATTTCATCATAAGAAGCGTTTTCAAAAAAGTATGAAAAGTGGACAGTATAAGATTGGTAATGGGTGATTTGGAGCAATGAGACGAAGGTCAATGGATTGGGTTCTGATGTGTGCAAATCGGTCTGGAAGAATCGGGGAAAGGGGGAATAACAGATCGAGAAATTGAAAGAATTGTCAAGTTCAGTGGATTAAACCTGATATGGGGATGTTTCACAGCCAAAGTCGTTGGATACTTGACCAAGATCGATGTTCATCTCAATGCTGAACTATATGTGAGAATCCTACAAGATGAGTTACTTCATATACTTGAGTACTATAGGTATGAAAAGGACGACATAGTGTTCCAACAGGACAACGACCCAAAACATATGTCAAAATTGGTGAAGAAAAGGTTTAATGACAATGAAGCAGAGTTACTGAACTGGCCCTCACAGTCACCAGACCTCAACCCAATCAAACACATGTGGGTAGAGTTGAAAAAGCTGTATTTGTATCCAAGTGAGTCAACCGGTATACACCAACATTGGGAACGTGTAGAAGAGACTTGGGATCAGATTCCGGTCGAGACATGCTTGAATCTGATCGAGAGCCCAGAAGGATTCAGGCAGTATTGAAAGCCAAGGGTGTATTTACAAAATACTAACAAATTAATAAAAATAGAAATTTTGATTTTTAGGAGCAAAAAGTAACAATGCAGCTACTTGAGAAGAATCTGCAGAACTAAACATATGCTAAATATTTACAAGTCAATTTATGTATGAGATAGTGAAGATGATTGTCTATAAAATGATGGGAGTCTCACATTCAAAGCTGTAGTGGATGGTGAGATATGGAGCCTGAAAGTCAGAAGTTCAAAACATTGTTACCCTTTTGCTTGTCAGTGTCCCCAACACAGAAAGTGATTTCCAGCTTCCAGCAGCTCTTTCTGATGTTATATGTAAGTTGTTTTATCTGTATTACTTATCTTTCATTTTCACTTTGCATTTTGTTGGGTGACATTTTTGAGCTTTAGAACCAATTTTCAGTTTTCCATAGAGTTATGATTTCAATATACAATGGTAATCCTGAAACCAATTAACTCCTAAACAACCGCCCACAGTCTTTTGGCATCTCTGCAAACTTCGGAGTTGGCGGCGCACGGGCGCCGCAGCAGCACTGAGATCGGGGCTGTACTACACAACCCTGATCCCAGAGCATCCCCTGCAAGCACCGGGTACCAGGGGAAACCTCCGCATCCCCATGCTTTAACCCTTTGATTGCGGCAGATCGTCACCGCAGCGCAATCAAAGGGTTTCTCTGCTCTGTTGGGTGATCGGAACACCCGGCGACCCGACAGAGCCTGGGGAACGGCTGCACAGTCAGCCCTGGGGATCTAGAGTAGTTCCAGAGCTATCTCTGTAACAAGCCAGTGACCAGGACAGACTGTGTGCTGTCCTGATCACGGCCTGTGTCAGACTGACTCAGATTATAATGTATTAGCATATATGAATATGCTAATACATTACTAAGTGTAAAAAAAATACATTTTAAAATGTAAAATAGTTCTCCCTTCAGGGGATTTAAAAAAAGTAAAAAACAAACAAAAAAGTGTAAAAAAAATGAATAAAATAATAAATAATAAAATAATAATAAATATTTAATAAAAATAATTGTGCATATATTACACACAAAAAAAAAACTACACATATTAGGTATCCACACGACCGTAATAACCTGTAGAATTAATCTAACAAATTATTAAAGGGGTTTTGCCAGGACGTGCCCTATCTGCTAAGAAGCAAATGTAAACAAAGCAATGCTGAGCTGAGAGAGAGACACAGCCAGAGCACAGAGCCGTGCATAAGGGATCGTGTGAAATGTTCACTCAAATAATCAACCTACAACTATTGGATTCTGTATACAAAATACAACACCTTTTCTCCACAGCAGCTTGAAAGCTCCTTCAGCCTCTTGAAAGCTCCTTCATGTTCCCTGTCATCAGATAAAGCAGGGATCTATTCAGATAATCACACTACAACTAGTGGATTCTGTATACAAAAGACAACATATTTCTACCCAGTGCCTTGAAATCTTCTTCACCCTCCCTCTCATCAGATAAGAAGTGTGCTCTGTGCAAGCCCGGCCAGCAGCTCTTGTTACTCTGCCTGGTCGTATCTAATACAAGCTTTTAAGTAACTCAGGGCAGGTAAGGCAGCCTGTAGCGCTCTCAGGCTGCAATTTTTTAAATCACATATATTTAGAAAAGTGATTAAATACCCATTTTGGAGGATCCAACGTCAAAGTTACATCGTGGCAAAACGACTTTAAAGGGGTTGTCTCGCGACAAGGATTGCTTTTTATGTTAAAAATCTTGCAAAAACAAGTCACTTTGCAATATGTGTCCATTAACAGTGTCCTCCCTATTCCTAGATATCCCCATTTGTATGGGCTGCATCAGCTCCTCGGGTCGCTATAGCTACAGACCTGTTTGTTCTCTCCTGATAGGCTGTCATCGCTGGTCCCTATAGCTACAGACCTGGCTGTGGAAGCCAGTAAACACGCCCCTGAATTCAAAATGAAACCAAGAAAATAGGGCTGAGGTAATCTGAATCCATTTAGTGAGACAACCCCTTTAAGTGTGAAATGTGAATGGTGTCAAAAATTAAAAAAAATAATAAAAAAAAATTCTGCAATTATTTATAAGTGAACTTAAACTATTCCCCCATAAAGTACAACTTGTCTTGAATAAAACGAGGCCTCATCCAACTGTGTCATAATAAAAAAGTTACAACTGTTGAAACGCGAGGAGGCAAAAACTAAAAAAAATGTTCTGGTCATTAACTACTTTTCAGCCGTTCGGCTTAAGGGGTTAATATTGTGTTGCAGGAGTTTCATGTTTATTTTTTTATATGAACCGGACAACCCCCTATAATGCCTGATTAGTGGTCAAACTGCTGGTACCCCACCAGTCCCACGAACATATGTCCCTTGTCTCTGGTGGGGGGTTGGCTGAACACTGGGATGTGATTAATAGGCTGTATCTATGTATTCCTTTTCCAATATTGGAGAGTGAACACACACTCCTCTACAATGAAATCGCAAAACCAAAAAAGAAAAGTCCTGGAATACGTCTGAAAAAGCCACAGGATCGATAGACATGTTAATGATATGCAAATGATTAATAAAATGGCCTTAATTTATTCATAAGCATGAGTGTCATGTGAAGAAATAAATGCACTTACACAGCTTGGTATGCTGTCAATGAGGTTATTAATAGATGTCTAAGGAATGTTATTCTATGCTGAACGCACTTGAGCACGCACATAATCAATAATGGCTGCTGGCAGTGACCTTTGCAATTGCTGTATAATGATATCCAAAATATGCTCGATGGGAGACAAATCTGGAGACGTTGCAGGTCAGGGTAGCACATTAAAGGGGTTTTGCCATGATAGATAATGATGGCATATCACTATGACCCACCTCGTGGACCCACACATTCCATCTCGGGAATGGGGTCCCAACAGTCACAGTGCAGACTGGAGATCCGGTCGCTCTTGCACACGGCTCTCTATTCTGTTCTTTGGGAAATCTGGGCAGCGCAGAACACACCGCGTGACTATATTCAGAACTCCCATAGAACAGAATGGAGAGTAATTGAGCAAGCGTGGCCAGCTGTCCAGTCTGTTTTTGTGGCTTTTGGGGGCCCGTTCTCATAGGTGGGACCTGCACCTAACAGAAAATGATGGCATATCCTAGCGATTCTAGCAATATGCCAACCTTTTCTATCGTGGTAAAGCCCCTTTAGACCCTTAAGGAACTTGCGTTTTTTTCATAACTTTTTTATTTTTCCACCTACCTAGACATATGAGGGCTTTTATTTTTTTTGACAAGATGTACTTGCTAATGGTGTTATTCACTGTATTATCGAATATACTGGGAAACCACAAAAAAGTTCCAAGTGGAGTAAAATATGAAAAAAACTTATTTGCGCCATGTTTTTGGGTGTTTTTTTTTTATTAGCGTATTCACTCTCCAGTATAAACAATGTGTTCTCTGTATTCTGAAGCTTGATACGTTTCCGTCAACACCAAACGTGTATGGTTTTCATTATGTTTTGGTACCGTAAAAAAAAACCAAACATTTTCTATTTTTGAAATTTGCGCAGCGGCGCCATTTTCTGCGACCAATAACTTTTTTGGACTAACACCTAAAGACTTGAGCGAGGGTGGTTTTTTTGCAGGCAGAAGTGTACTTTTTATTGATACCCGTTTAAAATACATGCAACTTTTTTGATCACTTTTATTCTATTTTTTAGGGACGTGAAATGACAAAAAAAAACCACAATTTTGACAATTGGAATTTCTTTCTTTCATGGATAAATTATGTTATATTTTAATAGATCAGACTTTTTTGGGATGTGGCAATACCAAATATTTGTAACTTTTTTATTATTTTATTTCTTTATTTGTAAAGTGACAAAAAGGGGGTGATTTTAACTTTTAATTTTTATTTTTGTACACTTCAAAACATTTTTTTTTACTTTGAGTCCCCCTAGGGTACTTCACTTTGTTTTTAAGCCAAGTTGTAAGAAATATTAATAATTATTTTAAAAATTTAATATTCAAGAATTTAATATTGAAACAACAACAATTTCCCCACCTAGTTTCTCAAGGGGGGGTCACAAAGAAAAAATTCAACGACAATGTAAAAAAGTTATATTTTATCCAGAATGAAATGGCGTAAAATGGGGTAAAAATACATTAAAACTTAACAACAAATGGTTAAAAAAAACAAAAAGGATAAAATCGTAACAAGAAAAAGAAGTCAAACCTGCATATAAACACCTATAAAATCCCCCTGTAAAACAAACAACAAAAAAGATAATGGCAAAACAAACAATAACCCCCAGAAACAAACCAAAATACCAAAAATGGGGGTTTTGCAAAAATATCTCCCAGTATCTGACAAAAGTTCCTCCTGGTTACACAAAAAGCCCCTTGCAAGGGGATTTTTTTCCTCTCAGGATTTGGATCTCAGAAGCCTACCCCCCAGAGGGCTCCCTGTCCTTTCCTCCCTCCGGTCTTGCCCTTCTCTTTCGGTCGGGCTATATATATCATTTTTGGACTAAAAGGTTTTCATAGACACAAACAAATATTGTTTTGAGATTGTGAATCATGTTTGTCCCCCTAAAATAAAAAAAAAATACCCCGGGGGACAGTATGTGACTTTTCTGTATCGTAGACAATTTTGTAAAATATAATTTGTTTGAAAAACCCCCAGTCTAAACTAAATTTGATCAGGCCGATCTCTATCTGTTACACACAAAGAAGTCAACTATCAAATGCCGTTTAGTCTGTAGGTTTCTAAAAATCCTTTTGATATGTAGAGAGAAAAAAAGGCTTTTATCTTTATACATAGTAATTAGGCACACAGTATTTTCAGTTTAAAAAAAATTTGTCTTTGAGCTAGACTAATCTAACAGACAATCCCTATTTAGAAATGCAGAAACTCAGATTATAACAATAGGTGTATGTTAAAGTCTTTTCAAACCCAGCACCCATCTTGGCTAACTCTTTTCATTACATAACAGATAAGTTTAATAACACTATTTTTAAAAATCACTGTAACTTTCCGGACAGAGGGGAAAACCCTGGCCCCGAAAGTGATGGTGAAAGCCCCCCAGGGAGCGGAATCAAGTAGCCCCGGGTTTTCCCACCAGAGCCTGCCGAAAATGCGGGTGGATTGCTGGGCGGGTTTTCTCCCCCGGGTCGCTACCCCTGACGTGATTTGCTTCGGGGCACCCAAGGGTTTTTTTGGGTGGACAAAATTAAGACAGGTCGTAGTCGGGGACAGGCAGAGGGTCGGGACGGCGGTATGGTTCGTGGTGTGGAAGGGCAAAAGGTCAGGGCAGGCGGCAGAGTTTCGGGGTAGGAGCGGGAAGAAAAAGGTACGGTTGGGTAGATCAAAAACTAGACAACCGGAACGTTTCTCAATAGCAAAGCACTAAAGCCCGGGGGGAGTGGGGGGGGAACCCCCCCCAGGAATAAGGGGCGTCCCGGCAATTAGCCAATTCGGTCAGGGCCCCTTTAAATTTTCGACCCGGGCGTGCAGGGCCCTATGCAGGGGGACCCCCGCCCGGGCAGGGGAGGGCAGAGACCAGGAGCGCGGCCCGGGGAGTTGCGCCGGGGGGCGAGTGCGCTCGTGAGAAACTACCCCTTGGGGGAGGCAAGGCAGAGCCCGGCGGCCCCCGCAGCCCGAGTTGCGGGCTGGGGGCCCCATTCGAAACGTACCCCCCCTTGCCCCCCCTTTTTCCCTGACCCTGGGGAAAATTTCTGCAGCAATCACGGTTCAGGATGTTGCCCTCCGGCTCCAAGATTTTCTTCTGGCCCAAAAATCCTTCCAGTCGAAAAGGGAAAAATGCCCCTTTCCCCCTGATGGTCTTCATATCCAGGTCTCATTTACAGGAAAATTTTGGGTGGACTCCTTTGGAAGACGGAGGATGACCTCGGGGAAAAAAGGGGTTTCGGGCCCCCACGGGTTTTTTCAACAAGGGACATGGAAGGATTTGGGGAATACGCATTGTGGGGGGGAGCCGGAGTTTTTAGGAGCCGGGTTGATGCGACGAGTACCCAAATGGTCCTACAAACCGGGGACCCAATTTGTAGGGGGGATCTTGGCCGGATATATTGACCGATGCCAACCTTGTGCCAGAGAAAGCAATGGGGGGGGTCTTCTTTTTTTGTCCCTTGGACCTTCATGCGTGGGGGACGCATGGAAAGGACGGGCGCTCGTTTCCAAAGGGACACCAATCCCGGGCAAAGACCGCTGCGGCCCCTCGACGGGAGAAGACAGTGGAAACGGAGGGGGGGGATGCGGCCTACATGAAAAAAAAGGGAGGGGGCCAGGGGTTCCAACCCAGGGAGTTGTGGGAAAACTCTGCCCAAGGAAGTAAGGGCCCATCACCTGTCGAGCCAAGAAAAGTGCGCAAATAGCCGCCCGGGATCTGATTGATTCCTCCACTTGGGTTCGTCTGGGGGGGTGGGGCAAGAGAAATCGGGTTCACCTGCAACCGAGGTAAAGAGCCCCCCAAAACCTAGACCAAATTTGGGACCCCCCCGCCGAGACAATTGCTAGAGTAGTCCGGTAGGCGGAAGATGTGGAGAAAAAATTGGCTGGCCAACTGGGGGGGAGGGTGCCCTGGAAGGATAAAGTGCGCCATCTTCGAAAAAGGGTCCGCGACCACCCGAAGACCGTGTTCCCAAAAAAAAAAAAAAAAAGAGGGAGGCAGATCCTGAGAAATCCATCGCAACTGGCCCAAAGGGAGCCTGGGGGGGAAGAGGCGGGAGAAAACCCTGCGGGTTTGTGGGGGGGGAGTCTTGTTACGAGAAAAAGTAACGCAGGACTTCCAAATCCTTGATGTCCCCCCAAAGCTCCGGCCCCCAGTAAAAAGGGGGAAAATTTGGGAAAACGATTTGCGGTTCCAGGGTGCCGGCCACTAGAGAACATTGTCCCCATTTCAAAATTCTCCCCCTGAGCGCAGGACGGACGTAAGTCTTCCCTGGAGGAAACTTTCGAAGATCCCCCAGAGCCGCAGGATCGGGGTTTTGGGGGAAATGATATGTGGGCAGCCCTCCTCCCCAAACACATGGAGACACAGGAGAGTGTGGGCCCGAGTTCTTCTCTGCTGGCCGAAAATGTATTGAAGTCGAAGCGCGAGAAAAGAAGGGACCCCTGGCTTGACGTGAGTTGGGCTTGGGCGTTGGAGGTATTAAAGATTTTTATGGTGGGGGAGTAAATGTGATGGAATGCTTCGCCTTCCAGAAGATAACCCCACTCCTCTAAGGCCAGTTTGATCCGCAACTCCCGCCCCTCGAGGTGTAATTTTTCTCCCAGGGGAAAAGGTTTTGGGAGAAAAAGGCAAAGGGCCATCTTCCCTTTAGGTCCCTTCTTGTCAAAAATTGCCCAGCCTCGCCCAAAAGGAGGCATCCCCCTCCAGAAAAATGCTTCTCGTTCGGGACGGTAAGGGGCCGGAGGTAAAAGGCTCCCTTTAAAAGTGAACAAACCCCTTTTCGGCCCTCTGGCGGCCACTGCTTAGGGTTGGGTTTTTTCTTGGTAAGTGCAAGGATAGGCCCCACCAAAGTAAATAGTGCAGAAAATAAACTGACAATAGTAATTCGAAAAGCCCAGGAAGCGTTGATGGCTCGTAACCCCCCCGGCCGAGGCCCTGCAAAAACGGCCGACAGCTTGGGAGGATCCTCTGTAAAAAAAACCCGCGGTCCGAGAGACAAACCCAAAGGAATGGGGGCGGCTGGGGAGAGAATTTTTTTAATTTAGCGTAAGGGGGTTGGCAGTAGCCCCTCCAAAACCCGGCGGGGCATGGGGGGATGATCTCAAATCAGCAGAAAACACCAGAAGTCGAAAATAACCCGACACACGGGGAGAGGAGATCCGGAAAATATCTTTTTTAAATTTTTGGAAGATGCTGGGGGGATTGCAGAGACCCAAGGGCATGAAGGTACTCAAAGTGACCATCCCCCTGTATTAAAAGCAGTCTTCCACTCGTCCCGTTTTGATGCGGATGGGGGTTTTTGGCCCCTCGAGGTCAAAAAATTGGAAAATCTTTGCCCCACAAACCCGGGCAACAGTTCGTGATTAATGGCAAGGGATAGGTTTTTTTTACAGTTATTTTGTTAAGGGCCCCCCATAGTCAATTTCAGGGCCGTAGGGGGCCCTTTTTTCTTTCACAAAGAAAAATCCTGCCCCCCGGAAGGAGGTTTGCGTATAAAAAAACCCTTTGAAAGGGTTTTTCCTGAATGTAGGGCGACATGGCCTGGTCTCCCGGGACCGACAGCGGGTAGACCCAAACCCCGGGAGGACGGTTCCCCGGGGCAAAACGATCGGGCAGTCGTAGGGGGGATAGGCGGAAGGGTCTCGGCCCCGCTTTTTCTGAGAAAACACCGCATAACCCGGTATTCCCGTGGGGAGACCTGGGAGAGGCCCGGGGGATGGGTTTGGGGAAAGGGAAAGGAGCGCCGGGTGGGGTGCCCCCAGGCAGAGGTTCCCCCCAGTGGACCCCAGCGCACGAAATCGCCAGTCTCCAATTAAGCTTAGGGCATGGCGCTGATCCACGGAAGCCCCAAAAGGATCGTGAGGAAGATCGAGACAGCAGTAAAGGGGGATTCTTTGTGCAAAATGCCCACATGGAGGGTAAACCGGGTTGGTCCTGTACTGAATGGGGTCTTCAAGAAGCTCTCCCGTGAGAGGTACACCAACGGCTTCTAAAACTAAAAACTGGAAGTGAAACCGGGGTACAAGGGGGCGTGTCACGGGACATGTTGGGTTTGGGGGAGGGGCAAGGTGCTCGGGGGTTAAACCCCAGTCGGGGGACAGCCCAGGGAGAAAAACATGGCTGATAGGGGTGACAGCTCCTTCAAATCAGTCGAGGGTGTGTCGTCAGACCCAAAAGAGGAGCCCGGAGGCCGCAAAAACAGTGCTGGGGCGGTTTCGGGCGGTATTTTTAAATGCCAGTTTGGATTTTCTTTTCCTGTGAAAGGTTACCCTTGTTTTCTTCTGGTTTTCCCCTTTTTTTGTTTGCTCTGTTACCCTGACCCCGGCTTGCTTCCTGACCTCGTTTCCCTCCTCTGTTTTTGACTGCGTTACCTCCTGGTTTTGAATTGGGTTGGGTTACAAAATTCTCTTGGTTTTCCGATTTGTGGCCTTGGCGTACCCTTTCCTTACGAACCCCGGGCTTTTCTTCGCGTTTCCTGATGGCCCTGCACGTTAAGGTAGAGGGCTGTCGTCCCGTTGGGGTCTGCCATTTAGGGCAGCACGTCAAATAGGCAGGGAAGTGGGGGGGTGGGAGTCGGGCACACTGCACCTCCCTTTACGTGACCGGCGTGGAAAATTCCCGGCGGAAAAACCGGAGTCCCCGGGAAAGCAGGAGCCTGGAAAACAAGCCCCAGTCGTCCTGATCTCACGGATGTCAGGGGCGGAGAGGAAGAGTTCTCACCTAGGGGTGCCTACCCAAAAGGCCTGGTGCGGGCGTTTCCCGACGTTGGGGGCGAAACGGACGCTCCTCCAAAAGATCCACTGGCCCGTCAGGCCCGCTTTTCTCACCCGACGGGATAACTTTGTTCGAGATGTGAGCCCGATCCACCGCATGGGCTCTTCCCCAACGGTAAAGGAAGCGGGAGTGGAGGGCTCTGGAAAAACCCCAGCCAGGGGGCAGACGCGGGGGTAGCGCCAGGGCCGATCTTGGCGCTGCTCTTCTTGCCTCTCGCGAAGGCACGTCATGTGGGTGGCCATGGATTAATTCGCCCTAAAAAGGGGGGCAAAATCTCTTTTGCAAAGGGCGTCCCAAAACCCCGCGGAAAAGGGCCCTTTTAAAGGTGGCGCACGTGCGGCGTTATTCCAGGACAGCTCTGATGCCCGGGTGCGAAACTGTACAGCGTAATCTCCGACCGAGGGGTTTTGTCCCGGCGCGGGTTTAAGAGTGCTGTTTTTGCGTTTATGCCCTGCTGGGTCCTGAAGACATGCGGGGAAATTCGGAGGAAGGCAGGCAGGTCCATAGTCACTGAATTTTTTCCTGTCCCGAGGGGGGGTAGCCCCGGCCAGGGCCTTCCCGAACCAGGCTGACCCCAAAAAGCCACCTTGGGGAAAGTTCAGACAGGAATTTGTCCCCCTTAACTCGATGTGCTGGGCACTGGGTGAGCAATCCCCTGCGAGCTTGGGTTGCCATCAAAAATTTTGGGGGAGGGGCAAAAAAAGCTTGGGTCCCAACGGAGTGTGGCGTCGCCCAAGGGAGGCGGCCCCGGGGGGGGGTGGGGGCTGCTGTAGGTAGTAACGAGCTGCTGCATCATAGGGTCAACTGTCCACTGTTGCGCCCGCTGGGCCATTTTTTTGAGACTCTGGGGCCCCACCGAAAAAGGTCCCCCACACTGGGGAGCGGGTTCCTTGGGGGATCCATGGCCGGTCTTACTGTAACGGGCCCGGCGTAGAAGTGGATCCCCTGGACAACCGCAAGCGATGTGAAGCCATCCCGGGAGGGAATCAAGTAGGTCCGGTTTTCACAAGCCGCCGCAAAACGGGGTGGCTTGCTGCGGCGGGAGTCTACCAGGTCGCTACCCCGACGTGACGTGCTTTCGGAGGGAGCCCAGGTGTTGCGTGGTAAAAACGTAAGACGGCCGTAGTGGGGGGAGGCAGAAGGTAGGAAAAGGGGGCTTGGTTCGTGGGGTGTACAGGCAGAAGGGCAGGGGGGGCGGCGAGATTCGGGTCAGGAGGGCGGAAGCAAAAGGTACAGTACACGGTGATCAAACTAGACAACTGGGAACCCTTTTTTTCATTTTGGCAAGGCACTAAGATCTGACGGGGGGGGGGAAGCGCCCGGGAATATAGAGGGGTGCCCGGCAATTAGCCCTTACCGGGGACTGGCCCTTTACATTTCACAAGCCGGGCGCAGGAGGTCGGACAAGGAGGGGGCCAGGTGAGTAATGATGCCAGGGGGACGAGTGCGCCCGTGCCCGAAAATCGGGCAGCGGCGGCCTGCCGGGAGCGGGGGAGAGGCAGAGCCCGGCGGCCCTGCAGCCCGAGTTACGGGGTGCGACGCCCTTGTAACAAACACATTAACAGATTATTCACATTTTTGCTATCTTCAGCCCCCCTTGAGAGCGAACGAACTTCATGAGAGAGCTCTCACAATAAAATTTTTTTTTATCAATAAAAATGAAAATTTTAAAAAAAAGAAATGCTTTAAGAGTCCCCAAATTTTGTTTGTGATAGAAGTCCTTTATCTTCTGTGTGTGTAAGGGAGCTCTTCAAATGTTTTTTTTTTTTGGGGATGACGATTAGTTTTCCGCTTTTTCCAAAACTGTGTTTAATATTTCCCCAAAATGTGGATTTTTAAAAACTTCTTAAAATATAAAACCTTTTATCTTGCGTTAAGTTCATCCCCTTTAAAAACAAAATTTGGGAACCTATGGAGGCTCCCACAAACCTCCCTCCTTAGTTTCCGGGTCTTTGAATAATGTCAGAAAGGGTTTATTTTTTTCTCCCTAAACCCTAAAACCTTTTAAAAATGGCCTTTAACCTTGTTTCAGACAAAAAGGGACCTCCTTTTTGCAACGGGTTCCCAAAATTATAACTTAAAAAAACCTGCTTTCCCACTAAAGGTTTGCCTTTGGGTGGATTGTTTCCTTTGGAAACAGGAGGGGTTTGAAATGGTAAATGTATTTACCACAAAAGGGCATTTGTCACTTTTAAATTTTTGATGCCCAAAATTCAGTACATTTTTTCCCAAAAAATAAAGTTTTAAAAACTGCCAACTCGGGCATTTTGGAGCTGAATGTCCCTTACATGGCACTTTGCTATAAAGGCGGGCAAACCCTTTTTTAGGCCTTACTTGATCATGATAAGAAGAACCATCACAATATATTTTTTAAAACCGGGCCCAGGGGTTTTCAGTTTGGGGTTTAGGAGGGTATCAAAGGGTGGGGTTGGGGCTTTTAAATGGGGTTTTTCTCCCTTGGGTTTAAAACCCCAATTGGCGGGTAAAAAAGTGTTTTTTTGGAAGTGAGGTCCAAGTTCCCCTGCACCCAACTTTAAAGTCCATTGTGAAAATCTTTTTGGGATGAGATCATCGTTTCTCTTGGTTTCAAAAACAGATTAAAAGGGGGGTGTTTTGGGCTGTGGATTGTGACTCATTAGCCCTTAATGTACAAAAAATGCTGCAGAGCCCAAAAAAGGTCACAGTAAATGTCTTTTAAATTGCAGGGGACTTAAATTCCCCTAAGGGGGTTTTGGAATCTGGACCCAAGGCAATAGGGCCCCCAAATGCCCAAATGCTTTTCCCTTGGCCCACAACACACCTGAAAAGGGGCCCTTCTTTCGGTTGCAGTATTTCTAGGTAAAAAAAGTTTTTGTGGGTCGGGAGGGGTTTTTATTATGTGGGGCCGGGAATGCAGTTTTAAGGGAACTTACGGCCCAGCGGAAATGGCCCTCTGTCCATTCTTTGTTGATGTCATACCCATTAACCTCCTTCTTTAAAAAGATTGTAAAAGGGTTTTCGGGCAATGTCTGCAAAATGGGGAAATGAAAGTCTCTCGGGGTTTTGGCCCTAATCCCAGAAAGCCCTCAGCGCTGTCTTTGACACCGGGAAATTAAACCCCTTTTTATAATGTTTCCCCTTTAAGTGGTCAGGCATTTTACCTTTAGGGGGTGATATGGCACCTAGGAAAAATCCCGTGAAGTTTGCATTAACTGGGCATTTTTGGAAATTTTTCTTTAGCCAGCTTTTCCCAGTAATTTCCCAAAAATTCTTTTGGGGCAAAAGTCAAAAAGTTCTTTCTCAGTCTCTGTTTGCCAAAAAAAAAAATAAACCACATATTGCAGAAACTGCCCCCCAGGTTTGGAATTTTTTTGGCCAAAAAACTTTCCGCCATCTTTTTATGGAAAAATTGTTGGGGGCTTGTGGAGCCCCTTTTGGAAATGTTTTCCATGTCAATTCGGGTTTTTCCAGGGGGGAATAAGCAAGTTGTATTGAGGAAATTTTTTCTGCAACAGCGTGCTCCAAAAACCAAATTTTCCTTTTTCGAGGTGCTTGAATTTCTTTCCCCTTTGGGAGGAATTCGGGAAAGAAAAGGGGAGGGGGTCCCCTCTGGGCCCAAATGTGCACCCGGGTTGGGGGGCTCCCTTTACAACTGGTGCCCCTGGTGGTTTTAACCCGAATTCAAAAAAACGATAATCCCGGCACAAACGTTTGATAAAATTTGGTTTTCCGTTTTGGTTAAGCGAATTTTTTTATGGGGTTCACATTCCCTCAATTTCCCTGCTCTTTAAAAATGACTTTAAATTTTTTGCTGTATATAAGGGCTCACTGTCTTTGGAAGTTTGGGGAATGCTTTTTAGACTCATGGGCTCTCCCTTTAAATTTAAATTTCTTCACCCTTCCTTTTTTCCCCCGTTATGCTTTTGCTTGGGAAAAAACAAAATTTCATATTTGGGATTATCTTTGGACCTTTGGGATCTTTATGTTTTCCAAAGGAAAATTTCATAATCTCCCCGTTTTTTGACTTTCATGCACCGCCCGGGGGGAATTTAGAGAAAAAACACTTTTCTCCCCCTTACCTTGGGACAAGGGTTTCCCCTCATTTTCATAAATCAACAACAGCTCCATGTTGTTTTTTTCCCAAGAAATTTGATCCCCAAAATAGAGACAGAGTCAGGTTTAAATTTATAAGGGGTAAAAGCCCTTTAAGTAAAATTTTCCCTTTTTATCCCATTTTTAAATAAAAGCCCCTTTTTGCTTCTATTGCCCACCGCATGGGGGGCCCCCTTTAAATGCTTGGAGGTTTAGTTTCCCCCCTTAAAAAAAGGGTTTATTTTGAGGGGGTTTGGGGGGTGTAAAATTGAGATTGAGGGTCCAGTATCAATTTAACATCTGCTGTGGTGGGCCCTTTTTTCCACTGGGGAGAAAAAATTATAGGCTTTTGCATCCAAACTCTTTTTTGGGAAATCCACAAACAGGAGGGGACAAAAGGGAAGTTTTCCTAGGCCGAGCTTGTTGGATTTGGGGAATTTGGTTTAAAGAGACTTTGAGAGCAAATTTTTAAAATTTTGATCTTGTTAAAATGGCTGCAGAACCCAAATTTCTTTCAATTTTTCATTTCCCCCAAAGCAAATTTCCCAAATTGGGTTGCTGCAAATCCCTTTACGAGTTATCAGTGGTGGTTTCAGGGGGTTTTTGGGTTGCCCGAAAGGGCAATTTTTTTGGAAAAATGACCCCCCTGTTTCCCCAAAAAAAAGCATTTGAAAGGGTTGTCCCCTTCTCGAAAGGGGCTTTTATGATTTTTGTATGGGGTTCCCAACCCCGTATTATGAAAAAGGCCCTTCAAATGCTGCTTTCTTTTTCCCCCTCTGTAAATTTTTTCCTGTTCCCTTTACAATTGCTTCGCCCTTTTAAAGCAATTTAAAAAATTTTGTGAACGAGTGCACTGCCACAGATTAAAAACCAAACCAAAAATGCGTTTTGTCTGGTAATGTCTGTTGATTAAAAACACGTTTATATAAAGTCATCGCTTTTGATAGCCCCGGGCACCCGCTGGCAAAAGTTAAATTTTTTAAAGCACAATTTAAACGGTCAGCAAAGTTGGATGATCCCCTTTTTTTTGTGTACAGTTTTCCAAAAAATAACCCCCCCGTGATGATCCCGTTTTCCCCCAATGACCCAAGGTTTTCGGACTTCATCAACCAAAATTTTTTTTAAATTTTCTGGGTTCTGTAAACAGAAGGGTGGAGACTTTCCCTTAAAGCATTATCCAGGGTTGGCCACAAATAATTTTCAAAAGCAAACAATTTGGGTTTTAAAAATTTCGATGGAACTTTTTAAAATTGATCAATTTCTTTATTAATTCAACAGGGGTATCCCCGCAAAAATAATGAGCCCTAATTCCCTACTCAAAGCCTTTTATTTCTGTGTTAGACAAAGATTTGCACATGTTGGGGTTTTGAGGAAATAGTCAGACCCATAGGGTTAAACTTGCCCCTTTTTGTGGTAATTGGGCCCATTTTAAACTTTTTTAATCTTTAAAAAAAAATCACCAAAATTTTCCTCTACAAAGATTCCAACCACCAACTTCCCTTTATGTAAAGGAAAAATTAAATTTTCAGCAACAACAGAAATTGTCTGCCTAACTGATGCTTCAAAAACTTCTATTTTGAGCCACAATTGGGGAAAGATCAAAGGTTCATAACTAGGGAAATAGCCAACCCTCCCAATAACCCCCTGTGCATCCCTTTAATCTTTCCAAAATTTTAAAACCCCTCATTTTTTCCTTTTATAGGTTTATTGGGTTTTTCCACTAAAAATTTTTGATGACCAAAACCTAAAACTTTTTGCATTTTGAGCAGGGGATTTGCTTCTTAATGCCTCCGTCTGCATTAAAAAACCCACCTTTTGAATTTTCGTATCCCAAAATTTCAGCAAAAAAACAAAAAAAACGAATTCCCCTTTTACTTTTGGGACAATTTTTTCCCCCCTAATCAGGGGGGACCCGGCATTTTTTGGTTTTCCCTAGGGCGAGAACGCCAATGGGCCCCCCCCCCCCCCCCCCCTCCCCCTCCCCCAAAAAAATGCCCCCCCCCCCACTAATTCCTCCCCCCGGGGCCCCCGGCCCTGTCACTAAATTTTCTTTCAAAATTCCAATAGGATCCCCTCCATCCCATCAGCCGTCACTGTAAAATGAAAAACGCCCTGACAAAAATTTTCTTTTTCTTTTTTTTTATAGTTTGTAAGGCTAAAAAAAGACAAGTCGTCCCTCTTTGGGTTTAGCCTTTTTTGGCTAAGGTTTTTGTCCAGAGGAAGGCAAAAAAACCCCCAATGAGGTTGAAGGGCCCAAATTTTCCTCATTTTTGGGAAAAAATTTTTCCTTCCTGACCTCCAATCTGGCCCAACAGAAAAATCCCTGGATCAAAGAAACCCCCCCCCCTGAATCCCAGTCACCCGTAACTTGTTTTTTTATTACGCCAGAAATGGGATCCAAAACCCCCTTTTTAACTCTTTTAGTTTAATTCACCATGACAAGTTCCCTCTGGCAGGGGATTTTCCCGTCTCACTGGCCCCTTACAGTAAAGAATCCCTTTCTTTGTTTTTTGTAGAAACTTTTCGTTCCCCAGGGCGTAGAGGATGCCCCCCTTGTTCTAGATACCCGTCCTTTGGGGATAAATAAATCTTGGGAGAGATTCTATATTGACCTTTGATGTATTTTAAAAAAATTTTTTTATGTTTCCCGGAAAACAAATTTTTTTTCCCCTAAAAAAAAAAAAACCCCAATCTTGCCCCAAAACTTTCCCGGTACTGTAGTCAACCAAGTCCTTTTATTATTTTTGTTGGCCCCCCTTTGTAAACCCGTTCAAACTCTTTCAATGTCCCTTTTTGTGGGACTGGTGCCCAAAACTGTACACAAAATTCCATTTTTTGGTCTTTAAACCCGTGACTTTAAAAATGGGAGAAATAATATTTTATCATGTGCAAACTATGCCCCCTTTTTAAAGCACCCCCTGATCCTATTTGCTTTGGCTTGCTGCTTTCTGACCCTGAAAGCTAAAAATTTGTTTACTGCCCCAGGATTCCCAAGTCCTTCTCCATGTCACTTTTACCCAGTGTTTTTCCATTTAAAATTTTAATTTATGTAATGATTTTCTTCCCCAAAAGTGCATAAACCCTTTTCATTTTTCAGTGTTAAACCTTTATTTTGCAAATTTTCCCCGCCCGGGGCCCAATTATCCCCGATCCCCTTTGTTAAAAAAATTATTATCCCTTTGTGTTTATTACTTTTCCGGCTTAAATTCGTCTGCAAAATCGAAATTTTACTTTTGTATTCCCGGGGTAAGATCATTAAAAGAAAATGTTTAAAGAGGATAGGGCCCAATTTTGACCCTTGTGGTTAAAACCCCCTAGTTAAAAGGATCCCAGTCTGAGTAAAGTACCGGGTTAATTATACTCTTTGGTTTTTTTATTAGTGAGCCCGTTTTCTTTCCCCCTTGCCACATTTTCCCCCGTCCAAGCATTCTCATTTTTTTTTACCAACCTTTTATGTGGCCCCCGTATCCAAAAGCTTTGAAAAATCTAGTATATGACAAACCCGTGCCTCACCCCGATCCCTTTTAGCATGACTTCCTAAAAGGAAAATGGGGAGATTTAGTCTGACAGGACCCGATCCCTTCATGAACCCATGCTGGGATGGCGTTTTACATTTATTTTCAGTGGTTTCTCCAGGATAGCCCTCTCTGAGGAAAAACCTTTTAAAAATATTTTACCCTTTTTAAAAAGAGGTTAAACTTTTCTGGCCTATAGTTTCCCGGTCCCTTTTTTCCCTTTTTTTAATATTGGCACCCCATTTGCTTTTTGGGGCCCAAACCTTTGGGACATACCCCGTTAAATTTGACAGTCCAAGAAAAATTAAAAAATAAAGGGGGGCCCATCTTATGACATCACTTAACTCTTTAGGACACGTGGGGGGGTTTTGCCCTTGGAAACCCGGGGATTTGTATATTTTTTTTCTTCCCAAGACGGAGCTGCCAATTCTTTTTGGGTTAGACAAGGAAAAATTTTAAGTTGGATTTTCCCCCATCTCTCCCGTTCAACGGAAGGTCATCCTCCTGGTAAATACAGTTTGGGGAAAAAGTGTTTTAATTTCGTTTTTCTTTTTTCTCATCGCCCTTCTCTGTCTCTCCCTCAGTATTTTTCAAAGGGGCCCAAAATTTTCCCGTTTTTTAAACTTTTTACTAATTTATATAGTTAAAAAATATTTTGGGGTTAGTTTTACTTTCTATAGCAATATGTCTTTCCGTCTCCAGCTTTGCTTCCTTTATCTTTATTTCAAAATCGCTCCCCTCCGTATGAGAGTGTAATACCCCTAAATAACAGTCACCAAATAATCCACCGATACATGGAGCAAATCTACCAGACGAATGATTGTTACTAAAAAACACTCCTACAAAACCAAGACCCTAAACTATTACTACTTAAAGGGGTTTTGTCCTTATGTAATGTTGACGTGGGATCCTCCAAAATGGGTTTTTAATCACTTTTCTAAATTATATTTTGATTACAAAAAATTGCAGCTTGAGAGAGCTACAGCCTGACTTACATGCCCTTGGTTACTTCAAAATTTGTATTAGATACGGCCTGACAAGAGCTGGACAGGCTTGCGCAGAGAGAGCTTCTTATCTGATGAGACTGAGCTGCAGAAGTTTTCAAGGCACCGGGTAGCAATATGTTTTCTTTTGTATACAGAATAAACTAGTTGTAGTGTGATTAGATCCCTGCTTTATCTGATGACAGAGAACATGAAGGAGCTTTCAAGCTGCTGAGGAGAAAAACTGTTGTCTTTTGTATACAGAATCCACAAGTTGTAGTTTGATTATTTCAGTGAACATTTCACACGATCCCTAATGCATGGCTCTGTGCTCTGGCTGTGTGCGTCTCTCTCTCTTTCAGCTCCATGATTTGTTTACATTAGCTTCTTAGCAGATAAGGCTCCTACTGGCAAAACCCCTTTAAGGATCAAATAATCCAGCCAGACCCTGATCGAATGCGACCCCCACATGTGACTATCAGCTGTACACAGGCAGGGCCGCCATCAGAAATCTTGGGGCCCCATACAGCTGGAGCGTCTGCCTCTCCTCCTCCCCCCCGGCCGACCCAACCCACCCCACTACACCCCCCATCCCCGGCCGTCCTGACCCACCCCCACGCACCCCCCCATCCCACAACCATCACACCCCCAGGAAAATAAAAATATTTTTTTGGGGTCACAAGAAAAATAAAAGCAATTGTGCCATTGTTTTTGGATTTATTTTCTTGTTTGGTCAAGCAAATACCTCCACATGCCCACCATTATAATGTTACGGGAAAAGCCAGTATCCCCCAGACCAATATTGCCAAGAAACAAATAAATAAATTCTAAATAATACCGCCACCTATCGCTACCATTTACTGACTATTCCCACCATAATGTTATTGACTAAAGCAGTATACCAAGACAAATATCACAAACAACAATATACAAGCACCTAATAATATCACCACATATCTCCAAAATAACAATATGAATAATACCGCCATACTGTTTTCTGATTATAAACCAAACACACCAAAACCAATATTTTCCTCCATACAGTGACCCTATAGTGGTAGATACCAGGTACACAGGTGCTTTGCAAATAGTTTACTTACATTTAGGCCTCACAGGTGACGTCTTTTGAGGAGTCGTTCACTTTCACTTTTCTTCTCTATTCGGTCCAGACCTCCATGATGACTTGCTCCATCCACCACTCGTCCCTTTATAATTTACAAAACAACCAACTGACACTCCTCACTTTTTTTTTTTTATAATTTTCCCAACTGAGTGCCGCATCCCCCCCATGTACACACGCCCCATTTATAATGGCCCATATGGTAAGAATTACCCCCTGGTAATTATGGGGTTCCCCCAATCGGTATGTAGGTACAACGGGGCCCCCAGGCGGTAGCTAGGTAGCTGGGGGGGGACGTACAGCTTCAGGCCCCCGGGCGGTGCTTGGGGTTTTCCCTTGTAGGTAAAAAGGGTGCCCCCTGTAGTTTAGGCCCCTCTGTGGGTAAAATATGGCCCTCTGAAATTTGGGGACCCATTGTAGGTAGAATAGGGGCTCTTATTAGGGGCCTCCTTGTAGG
Organism: Phyllomedusa bahiana; assembly: GCA_025379985.1. Classification (NCBI taxonomy): domain Eukaryota; kingdom Metazoa; phylum Chordata; class Amphibia; order Anura; family Hylidae; genus Phyllomedusa; species Phyllomedusa bahiana. The sequence continues at coordinate 24,513 of JAODAL010010594.1, forward strand.
CAGAAAGTCCCCCCTGTAGTTGGGGGCCCTCTTGTAGGAGAAAAGTCCCCCCCCCCTGTAGATTAGGGCCCCCTTGTGGGGCAGATAGTCCCCCCCCCTGTAGTTTAAAAGGGCCCCCTTGTAGGCAAATTTCCCCCCCCTGGAGAATGGGGCCCCCCCTTGTAGGCAAATATTCCCCCCCTGTAGATTAGGCCCCCTTGTGGGCGAATACCCCCCCCCCCCCCCCCCCCCTGGAGATTAGGGCCCCCTTGTAGGCAAATAGTCCCCCCCCTGTAGTTGGGCCCCCCTTTGGCAGAATATCCCCCCCTGTAGATTAGGGCCCCCTTGTGGCAAAATAGTCCCCCCACCCTGTAGATTAGGCCCCCTTTTTGGCAAAAAAGTTCCCCCCCCCCATAGATTAGGGCCCCCTTTAGGCGAATATCCCCCCCTGTAGATTGGGGCCCCTCTGTAGGCAAAATAGTCCCCCCCTGTAGGCAAAGGTCCCCCCCAGTATTAGGGCCCCTGTGGGATAGTTCCCACCCATATTAGGGCCCCCTGGGGGGAAAAAGTTCCCCCCAAGTTTTGGGCCCCGGGGGGCATGTCCCCCCCAGTATCAGGGCCCCCTGTAGGCTTCCCCCCTCCAGTCCGGGGCCCCCCTGTAGGCTACCCCCCCCCATTTTGGGGGTCCCCTGTAGGCTTCTCACATATTAGGGGCCCCTGTAGGCAAGTCCCCCCCCAGTATTGGGGGCCCCCCTGTAGGCTAGTTCCCCCCCGATTAGGGGACCCCTTATTTTTGTCCCCCCCCCCGTATTAGGGGCCCCCCTGTAGGCATAGTTACCCCCCGTTTTTGGGGGCCCCCCCTGTAGGATATTTCCCCCCCCAGTATTGGGGCCCCCTATTGGCATTGTTTCCCCCAGTATTAGGGGCCCCTGTAGGCATATTCCCCCCCTCCCCAGTACGGGCCCCCCGTATAGTCCCCCCATCCCAGTATGGGGGCCCCTGTATATCCCCCCCACCCCCAGTTCGGGCCCCCTGTTAGTCCCCCCCACCCCCCAGTTAGGGCCCCCTTTTAGTCCCCCCTATCCCCGTATCGGGCCCCCTTATAGTCCCCCCCTCCCCAGTATCGGGCCCCCCTGTAATTTTTCCCCCCCTCCCGTTCGGGGCCCCCTGTATAGTTCCCCCCCCCCCATCCCCGTATCGGGCCCCCCTGTATAGTTTCCCCCCCCCCCCTAGATCAGGGCCCCGTATAGTTCCCCCCCCCCAGTATCGGGCCCCCTTTCACATCCCAGCCCTCCCACCCCTTCACATCCCAGCCATGCTCACTTTATGAAGCGGCCACGGGCCAGCGGTCACTTTAATCAAAGGGGGAGTTCCAGTTGCAGGGGGGGGTACTGAGTCCGGCGTCAGATCTCTGCCCCCCCTCAAAACCCTCCGTGCCCGCCACGGCCCCGCTGCCGCCCCCGGGGCGCATGGGGAAAACCACATCATTCAGAATAAGAGTCCTCAGCCCCTCACAAAGGGGGGGGGCAGGGGCCAGGTCAGTCCCCCCCAGATCAGACTGAGGCATGACGGGGGGGCCCGCCAGCAGAGGGGGGGGACGGGGGGGGGAGGGGGGGGGGGGCCGCTAAAGAGCGCTGAAAGAGAAAATGGCGTGTTTGCTGCAGGCGCAGCGCGGCAAACGGCAAAGGAGGCCGTAATAAAATAAAAAACATGACGTGAGGATTTGCAGTTGGGCCAGCGCCCCCCACGTGACAGGGGGGGGTGCGCCTGGCTAAAGCCTACCTTCCCCTACAGTTGTCCCGGCCCTTCAAAATCATACTTAACATAACTCAGGGCCTCACACCACGGATCATGAGAATCTTTTATTACTTTGATAAAAAGCATCAGTATTCTTAAAACCCGACAAATTTTTTTTTTCAAAAACTTTCATTGTCAAAATTTAAGTCGACAACCCAAACTGATTCTTCACAAGGCACTCTAGCAAAAAACTAACAAAAACCCTAATTACCAACCAAAAAACTGACCCAAATGATTTGGATATATATAAAACACAGTTATTGATAAATTTCCCCGCCCCACTATTCCCTCCTACCTGAACTCGCCAAATATGTAAGAAATTTAATTATTTTAACAATATTAATATTCAAGAATATTAATATTGAACAACAACAATATTCCCACCTAGTTTCAGAGGAAAAGGGGCAGCAAAGAAAGAGTTTCAACGACAAATGTATAAGGAAAAGATTATTTTTTATCCAAAAAGAAAGGGGTACAATGGGGGTAAAAACATTAAAACAATATACAACAAAATTTGGGTTTCAAAACCCAAAAAGGATAACAAGGGGAAAAATATAAACCATAGCATACAAAACCATATATAAAAAACACCCTGTGAAACAACACAAAAACAAAAATAGAAGCAAAACAATCAATAATCCAGAAACAAACCAACAATACCTAAAATGTAGAGTTATGAAAAAAAAATCTACCAGTATCACAAAGTTTCCTCCTGGTCTACTACACAAAACCTTCAATGGACTTCCTTCCCCTAGGGCTTGGGCCCAGAAGCCTCAGTCCCCCCAGGGCCCCCCTGTCCTTTCCTCCCCCCTGTCTTGTCCCTCTTTTCCCGGTCGGCTATAAATCCATTTTGGGGCCACAGGTTTTCATAGACACAAAAATATCTGTCTTTAGATCTCTGAATCATGTTTGTTCCCCCCCAAAAGTACATAAAAATACTCCGGGGACAGTCATGCTGTCTTCTGTTTTCCTAGAAAAAATTTTGTAAAATATAATTTGTTTTTTACAAAATGAATCTATAAATAAATTTGATCAGGCCGGTTCCCCCCTTTCTGTCTACACACAAAGAAGTCAACTATCAAATGCCGTTTAGTCTGATAGGTTTCTAATAGATCCTTTTGATATGTAGAGAGAAACAAAGGCATTTATCTTTATACATAGTAATTAGGCACACGGTATTTTCAGTTTAAACAATTGTCCTTTGAGCTAGACTCAATCTAACTAGACAATACCTATTTAGAAATGCAGATACTCAGATTATAACAATATGTGTGCATGCTTGAAGTCTTTTCAAACCCAGCAGCCATCTTGGCTAACTCTTTTACTATTACATATACAGTGTAAATTTGAATATACACATATTTCTTAATAATTCACATTTACAGATTATTCACATTTATGCATATCTTACAATGTAATACAATGCATTAGGGTGTACAAAGATGGCGGTTTTACTACTTCCTTTCTGTGGCAGGGAGTGGTAAAGCAGAAAACATGGTGGCGATGGAAGCCCGCAATTTTGTCGTGCGTGCCCCGACCATCTTTGCTGTGGCATCTAAGAGGTTAAACACCATCCCATGCGGTAATCGGTGGGTGTTAGCTGCAATTAGCAGCTAACACCCGCCGGTTATTTTGCGGAATCGCGGTGCGATCCCACTGCAAGGCTCCTTACCAGCATTTCGTTGTACTCATACGTCCAGTGTCGTTAAGGGATTAAAGCTATGCAGGCTGCTTACTGTAACGTGAGCAAAGTGCTGCATGGCATTGCTCTGCTGAAAAACGGCTCAGACAACACTGTGGAGGAATAACCAAACCACTGCTTCCACAACCAAGTCACGTTTACAACAAGAGTTGTTACTGTACCTGAAATGAAGACTCACGGGGTTTGGCTACATGACATTATGCCGGTATGTACATGTGGACTCATTGCTGAAGAAGATAGACCTCCATGTCAGCCTCCATTGCCTTCTTGCTGTGTAGCAAGATTTCACATCACTGCTTTCAAAGTCTATCGTGCTGCACAGCAAGAAGGCAATGGAGGCTGAAATGAAGGTCTATCCTCTTTCAGCTAGGAATGTCAGTGGAACATCTGTAACTGGATGTCTGGCTCGTACCCAATGTTGTGCAAGTGCCTCCTGATATTTTGGGGGACTAGTCTGAAAACTGTCTTGGTCTAAGACTTTTCTTATTGCCCATAGCAACCAATCAGCGTTCCCCTTTTATTTCATATAGAGCTCTGAAAAAATTAAAGTGGCGCTCTGATTGGTTGCTATGGGCAACAAGAAAAGTCTTAGACCAAGACAGTTTTCAGACATGCCCCCCTTTGTGTTAACACTGTTCGCTGCTTTAGGCTTGGGATATGACGTCTAATTTCACTTGCAGTACAGAATGGATCACTATGCACCATTGTTCCATTCAGATGGTCCATCTGTGCAGAAATTACATGTTGCTGTCACTCCAGTTTATTGTTGTTCCCCCAATCACCGGGACATGCTTTATAGAACACTGCTGCCTGGTGCTAGGCACGTAGCGATCTGCCAGAGTGATAAACAAAGGTCTCTAATGGTGGTCACACCCTGCCACCCAGGCAGAGTCGGCGAACCTCCCAGGACGCGACTCTGGCACCGCCGGGCCGTTCCTATAGGCGGGTGAAGCGTCTGCCGCGGCCACTCACTCGCCCCGCGAGTCTCACTGTGCAGGGAGGAGGCAGGAGGGATCGTTCCTCTCCTACCTTCTCCTGTGTATGTACAGCGCCCGGTGGGCGCTGTACATACACCTCAGCGTCGCAGGGGATGTGACACGCAGCTGCCCTCACATCCCCTGCGACGCTGAGACTACTCAGTCGGCAGCCTCCGGACCTGGCCGCACAGCAGGGAGCCTGGTGAGGTAAGTAGATTTTCTTCCATTCGCTGTATATGGAAGAGTTCCTTGAACCAGTCACTGATAGAGGGGACAGAGGTGGAGCGCCACATTCGGGGAATCAACGCCTTTGCAGCAATTAGCATGAAGACAATAAGACTACCCCTAATGGTACGGACCGACTGCGGGATCATTAATAGTAGCAGCACCTTAGGATCATTTGGGAGAAGTGTCCCTGTGATAAGGTGAATGAGATCAATGATCTTATCCCAAAAGGGTTGTAAAAGTGGACATTCCCACCAAATGTGGGTCATAGATCCAACAGCCGACCCGCACCTCCAGCAGCTGTTCGAAACTAAAGGGTAGATCTTGTTGAGCAAATATGGTACACGATACCACCGTGAAGTAACCTTAAATTGAGCTCCTGCAATTTACATGAGAGTATGGATTGATAGGACAGGGCGTATGATTGAGTCCATTCCTCCTCCGTTATGTGTCTGAGGTAAGTAGAGGTTATTATTTTATTGTTATTAGCTATGGGGGGAACTGTCTGGCTAGTGGGGGCATCTACCTGACTACAAGGGCACTGGGCTGGCTAATGGGGGGCACTGTCTGGCTAATGGGGGCATCTACCTGACTACAAGGGGCACTGTCTGGCTAATGGGGGCACTGTCTTGCTAATGGGGGCATCTACCTGACTACAAGGGGCACTGTCTGGCTAATGGGGGCACTGTCTTGCTAATGGGGGCATCTAGCAAGAGAAGAAAAACTGTCAGCTCACCCACAATCATCCGGCATCAATGAAATGGATCCGCACGAATCCCGACCAGAGCAAGACGTGAAGCAGTAAATCCCAGGAAAAGAAAGTGATCCAGCGAATCCAATGCTTGAAATAAAACGTAATGACTTTTATTAGTGCAATTAAAATTTACACCTCCACAGTGTTACATGGCTCTCTCTAGCTTTAAACTTAGAGAGCCATGTAACACTGTGGAGGTGTAAATTTTATTTGCCCTAATCAAGGTCATTCAGTTTTATTTCAAGCATTGGAGTCGCTGGATCACTTTCTGGTCCTGGGATTGAAGGGGTGCTGCTACCTGACTACAAAGGGCACTGTCTGGCTAATGGGGGCACTGTCTGGCTAATGGGGGCATCTACCTGACTACAACGGCTCTGTCTGGCTAATGGGGTCACTGTCTGACTAATGGGGGCATCTACCTGGCTAATGGGGGCAATATCTGGCTACAAGGGGACACTACCTGGCTACAAGAGGCAATACCTGCCTACAAGTGGGCAATACCTGGCTAATGGGGGCAATACCTGGCTACAAGGGCGCACTACTGGCCTTAGGGGCCCAAACCTGACTAAAGGGGCAATACTTGGCTACAAGGGCACTGCCTGGCTACAAGGGGTCACTGCCTGGCCTTAGGGGGCACTGCCTGGACAAGGGGGCATCTACCTGGCTGGAAGGGGCATCTACCTGACTATAGGGGCAACTACCTGGCTATAATGGGCACTCCTGGATAAAGGGGCTACTACCTGGCTAGTGGGGGGAACAACCTGGGTTTTCTTCCAGAGCCGTTATGCAGTTAGGTGGAGTGGGTGTGGTTTATCAAAGGGGTGTGGCTCGCCAACAAGATGGGTCACTTCAAATCTCCTGCTTTTCCACTTTCAAAAGTTGACAAGTATGCTTTTAATATTAATGCCATTGCTAGAACAGTTTTATCAAAATGCTTGAAACCACATATAACATACATTACCACAGATAATCTGCAGTATTAGTGATTGCCTGGAAGATCCAACCAATCTGCAGGGACATTTCACTGGTAAACTCCAGCACTACTGATGTGTAGGCAGTGACTGGCAGTTTAGTAGTGTCTATCTACAGTACAGTGCGGTACTACATATCCTGTACTGCTCTTTACGTGTGCCAGAAAAGCGGCTCCTGGACACCAGGTGAAGACTGGCCCTGTAAAAACTGTAAAAACAACAAAGTGTATTAATATTAATAAGAGCTGTTAAAAGTAGATACCTTTCATAAAACATAGCATTTCATTGACATTTAGGGCGACATGTCCCATTAGGACTGTAACATCATTTTGGTGTATTTTGCGCCCAAAATTGACCTCCTATTCTCAATATTCCCTATATAATTGAACTGTCATACACCAAAACTAGGTGCATTATATGCCAGGCACAACACATTTGAATGCGCCTGAAGTAGGAGCATCAAATCAGCTTGTTTGCACAGACGGTGCTTGATATGTTGTTTATTTTAATAATTTTTTCTTTTCTAGATTATGAAAAGCAAGTTAAAATTTAAGCTGGACTGGATGTTTCCTCCTCGTCTGCTGCGTCATATATTTTTTAAGAATTTGTTTATACTCCCAGGGCTCTTCTACAGGTTTATGTTGGCATGTGGGCTTATTATTTATGAACCAACTCCATAAGGAGTCATTTTACGCTGTCATATTTGAAGTTGCGCATCCCGTAATAATCTTTTAATGGCCCATTGTCTAAAGTTATCTGTCTCTGAATTTTTGGGGACATTCGCTTTCTGACACACCATGACTGAATATACATACAGTCATATACTGCTGTTTTGTTATGTCCTGGTGGTAGGCACATTGTAAAGGATGGGATTTATTCTCCTGTAAGATATAGGCAGTGTCGGACTGGGGGGTCTGGGGCCCACAGGGGAGTTGATCTTGGGGGCCCACCCTACTGTACATGAAAATATTACCGGTCTCTCGGACATAAATGCGCCCATTTACCACATAATACAGTGTGCAAAACAGAGATGTATTAGGTAGTACACAATACTAGGGAGTCACATATCTGTCTGTCTCACACGTCTGTCAGTCTAACATATCATAGACACAGGGCTAAGTAGCTCCATCCATATCCCACCACTAGCCGACATACAATATCCCCCTCCACGTTTCCCTTGGTCACGCACCCACCACCATTCTAAAATAAACACCAGAAAAGAATGTAAAAGTCTAACTCCTATCACAGGGTCAGGTGTTCCCTCACTTTTACAATCAGGGACACATCTACGCTGCCACTATACTCGCACCGATATAACCTACAACACCACCATAGTGGTCCGACACCAGCTCAGGTATAACCTACAACACCACCACATAGAGACCACATAGGGGGTCAGACCCCAAAGCTCAGGTATAACCTACAACACCCCCAAATATAGAGACCACATAGAGGTCGGACACCAGCTCAGGTATAACCTACAGCACCGCTATAGAGACACGTAGTGGTCAGACACCAGCTCAGTATAACCTACAACACCGCCATATTAGAGACCACATAGAGGTCAGACACCAGCTCAGGTAAAAACCTACAACACCGCCATATAGAGACCACCTAGAGGTCAGAAACCAGCTCAGGTATAACCTACAACAACGCCATATTGAGATGACATAGTTGTCAGACACCAGCTCAGGTCTAACCTAGAAGAGTGCCACATAGAGACAACACTGAGGTCAGACACCAGCTCAGGTATAGCCTACAACACCACCATATAGAGACGACAAGTGTAGACACCAGCTCGGTATACCATAACACGCATAGAGACAAATAGTGATCTGACCCAGCTAAAGGTCACATCACATTACAGTGAATACAGCACTAATCCAGTATAGAAGTAAAATAACCCCTGAAATCAGGGACTCACCAGAGTTTTCCTATCTGGTGAGTCGTTCTCTTCTCAAATGAGTCGATCTTGTTCTCTTTTATTATGCATCCGTTACACACCGCCAAGATGACTTGTACCGGCCACAACTCATCCCTACAGAAATTACACACAGATATCTTAGATTCCTGAATTTTTCAGCACCTCTTTACCTATTCCCACCTCTGTACAAACTTCCCAGGGGTGGGAGAGCGGGTACAAGCCATAACTTAGAGGCCTAGTATCATAAGGGGTTGGAGGGTGGGGAGAGGACTAACCCCCTGGACATAATGCTAAAACTATGAGCTTCTGCCTTCTCTCTATATGACCAGTTAGGTAGACAAGAACCTAGGTAGGTAGGCAAATGGGCAAGGCCCCAGGTAACTAGATAGGCCCTATTTAGGTAGGTAGACCCTTGCTGGATAAGTTGGTAGGGCCAGCCCCAGGTAGGTTTTGGTGGGTACCTAGCCACGGGTGGGTAGGTATAAAGTAGCCCCCATTTTAATAAGCAGGCCCAGTTAGGCAAGTTGATAGGCTACAGTTAGGTGGTGGACCCCAGTTAGGTAGGCTGTAGTTAGGTGTTGGGTGAGTCCCAGTTAGTTTTGGCTGGAGGTAGGTGGTTTCCCCAGTTAGGTAAGCTGTAGGTAGTTTTGGGCCCCTTTTAAAAAGTTGCAAACAGTTAGGGACCCCTTTAGGTAGTTTACAGGGAGTTAGGGCTTCCCTTGAAGTAGTATACAGACAGTTCGGGTTCTCCTTTAGGTAGTATACAGGCAGTTAGGGGCCCTTTACGTAGTATACAAGTAGTTAGGGGCCTCCTTTAGCTAGTGTGCAGGAAGTCAGGCCCCCCCTTTAGCTAGTGTGCAGGAAGTCAGGCCCTCCCCCTTTAGCTAGTGTGCAGGAAGTCAGGCCCTCCCCCTTTAGCTAGTGTGCAGGTATTCAGGGCCCCTTTTAGCTAGTGTGCAGGTAGTCAGGGTCCCCTCTAGTTTGTAGGTAGTCAGGGCCCCCTTTAGGTAGTCAGGGCCCCCTGTAGACAGTCAGGGCCCCCTGTAGTTAATCAGGGCCCGCTGTAGGTAGTCAGGGCCCCCTTTAGTTAGTCAGGGCCCCCTTTAGTTAATCAGGGCACCCCGTAGGTAGTCAGGGCCCCCTTTACTTAGTCAGGGCCCCCTTTAGTTAGTCAGGACCCCTTAAGTTAGTCAGGGCCCCCTTTAGGTAGTCAGGCCCCCCCTTTAGTTAATCAGGGCCCCCTGTAGGTAGTCAGGGCCCCCTTTAGTTACACAGCGCCCCCTGTTGTTTATCAGGGCCCCCTGTAGGTAGTCAGGGCCCCCTTTAGTTACTCAGGGCCCCCTTTAATTAATCAGGGCCCCCTTTAGTTAATCAGGGCCTCCTTAGATAGTTAAAAAAAACAAAACAAACAGCCACTCACCTCGCTCCCGGCCGCTCCCGGCGCTGCGAGCTCCCCGTCGGCATCTACGGGCGCCCTGCATAGGCGGCGTGGTGATGTGACGCCACCGCGCCGACTACGTCACCAGTAGGGGTCGGCGACTGGCAGGCTTAAGGCCTGCCAGGACGATCAGCGGAGCGGAGCGCTAGCGGCGCTCGGCTCCACTGACTCCGCGCAGCCCCGGGAGCCGGGGACATTAGTCCCCAAAATTTCCCCTGACTCGTCTCTGAGCGCTGGGAAACAGGACCCGGGCTTTAGGGGGGACCGGAGGGGAAAAAGGCCCCCCCCCAAAATTTCAGCTGGGGGGGCCCCCCAAACCGAGGAATTAAACCGTTTTCCCCCCGGGGGCCCCCAGTCCGAGCCTGGATTATAGGTGTTATTACTTATTTTAATTTGGGTTTTTCCTTTTTTACATTTTTTTTTCCCCATTTTTTTATACCTATCTATGGTTTTACATTCTCTTTGTGTCACAATCGCTATTCTCATAAGGACTAGGGGAGACTCCCCCTTGTCTTGCTCGGTCGGGGAGGTTTGGAGCATCTACAGCGGGTCATAAATCGGGGCCCCATTCTTCCCGGTGGGTGATTTCGGGAAAATTAGGTATCCCAAATTGAAAGGCTCTCCCTTTTCCCAGCTGTTTTGTGGCTAAAAATTTGCTGTAGAGACGCTATAAATATGAAAAGGCTTTGCTATGTTTTTTAATGCACCCCACCCCCAGCACCCCCGAGTTTGGGGTGAAATTAGAAAGCTCTGAAAGCGAGATGTAATGCCCCCAAAGGAGTGGGGGAAGTGGGAGGATTGAAAAAAGTATGAAGGGGCTGTGCCTGATATGGGCTGAAAAGACGCCTTTTTACCCGGCCCCCCCCCCTTTTTCTTTCTGTTGCCCATATTTTCTATTGAAATTAATAAAATCGTTTTCTTTTAGTTTTGAACAAAGATTTCAAGGTGGAGTCTCTAGAAATCCTCAGTGTGTGGACAGGGGCCCCATAAAAATTTTTTGGGCCCATTTTAACTTGAGGTTGCAGTTTTCCTTTATGGGGTGTTATTTTTTGTTACACTGTTTTCGCACGCTTCCTGCACCCTCGTTGCTCTCTATATATTTATGTGGTGTCTGCTGTGGTAGTCACTGTAAGGGGATGTTCACACGCCGTTTTGGAGCTGTTTATAGATGCGTTTGGGGTCGTGTTTTGGGGCCCCAAAAGCATCTTTTTTAAAGGGGGTGTTTTCCCGGTGCACTTTCGGAGCATACTTCGGGGCTGAATACGGGTTGAAAATCAGCCTGCAAAAACAGCAATTCTTGCTTGGGGGGCTTTTACTGCTGTTTTCCCCCCAACGAGTAATTTCGCGCAGGAGAAAGAGGGTTTTTAAACAAATTTTTCCAGTGGGTTCCCTTTTTGGAAAAAAACGGAAAATTTATTTAGGGCCGGAGTGCATTAGTACAAAAGGGCCCCTTTTTCATTGGGCCCCACTAGGCAGTTGCCCCCGGGGGCACCCACAAGTTATAGGGGCCCAGGTGGGGTTTTTCTTGTCCTAGGGGAAAATTTTTGAAACTTTCGGTTGTCTTTGGGTTATTTTAAAGGCCTTTGTTATTATTTTTTGGGCCCTGCCCAACAAAATTAAAAAAAAATTTGGGGAAGGGGGGGGGGAAACCCAAAAGGCCCCCCCCGGCCCTTGCCCCCTTTTGTTTGTTGGGTTTCAGGGGTGATTAAAAAGGGTCTTTTTGGGGGTGGTAGAGGTTAACCCAGTGTGATGTCATGTATTTGGACAGGGCCCACTGCAGGGCTCTGCCCAGGGGCCCATAATGCTTTTAAGGCAGCTCTGTTTGTACGTTGGCTGCACAGGAATTCGGCATTGGTCCAGCGCAATATACAACATGTTCTCTCTTCCGCTGGACGGTTTAAGTTTTTGGGAGCCCTCAGTAAACCACAGCAGGGATTTTCTATTGAGGTCTACACAGCGCTGGGTACAGTCGGATTTTCTGCAGATTCAAAATACTGAATCTGCTGAAAAACCGACCACAATCCAGGGCCTGCCTTAATTTGAAGCGGACTGGCCGACAATAGCGCCCGTGTCAAAAAAACGACTTGTAGAACGCATCCATCGAATGCCTAAAGTGTCCTTGTTCACATGATGCTGATTTTACGTGCGTTTGTTTCGTTTTATGTGCAGTGAATACTCAGGAGCCAGGATAACATGTCTGCTTCTGCCAGTCATAGGTGCACGTTATAGCATCGGGGTTTTACAGGCACGGTGCCAGCTGTGCCCAGTACAGGACAGACACGTGGGAGCCACAGTGCGCGCAGCACAGACATTTGTCCCACTCCCGCTTCCGTCGTCAGCTGACAGCAGCGGGTCATGTGACAGCAGTACACCAGGAAGCAGCGCACGGTCTGGGCTGTGGGTGCAGCAGTCCTGTGCTATGAGGCAGAGCCTGTGACTGCGGCCGCCATCTGCTGGTAATGTCATCTCCGGGGGCTCATCCGCTGAGGCAGGAGGGTCAGGGCGGGCGTGAGGAGAACTCCGGAGCAGTGTAATAACTGATGGTAGTGACTATAGAGGTCTCTGAGTATTAGAGCACTGTCCTATGGGGGCTCCTGAGGCTGGCACAGTGCTATGGGGGCTCCTGAGGCTGGCACGGTGCTATGGGGGCTCCTGAGGCTGGCACGGTGCTATGGGGGCTCCTGAGGCTGGCACTGTCCTAAGGGGGCTCCTGAGGCTGGCACAGTCCTATGGGGGCTCCTGAGGCTGGCCAGTTCCTATGGGGGATCTGAGGCTGGCACATTCATCTATGGGGGGGTCCTGAGGATGGCACAGTGCTATGGGGGCGCTGAGGGCTGGCAACAGTCCTTATGGGGGACTTCCTGAGGCTGGCACAGTGCTATGGGGGCTCCTGAGGCTGGCACGGTGCTATGGGGGGCTCCTGAGGCTGGCACAGTCCTATGGGGGCTCCTGAGGCTGGCACAGTGCTATGGGGGCTCCTGAGGCTGGCACAGTCCTATGGGGGCTCCCTGAGGCTTGGGCACACTTCTATGGGGGTCCTGAAGAGGACAGGCACCAGTGCTTGGGGGGATCATCGTGGTGGCAGGCACGAGTCCTATGGGGGCTCCTGAGGCTGGCACAGTGCTATGGGGGCTCTTGAGGCTGGCACGGTGCTGTGGGGGCTCCTGAGGCTGGCACAGTGCTATGGGGGCTCCTGAGGCTGGCACATACCTATGGGGGCTCCTGAGGCTGGCACAGTCCTATGGGGGCTCCTGAGGCTGGCACAGTCCTATGGGGGCTCCTGAGGCTGGCACGGCGCTCTGGGGGCTCCTGAGGCTGGCACGGTGCTGCGGGGGCTCCTGAGGCTGGCACAGACCCCCACCAATTATAAAGTGATGATTACAGTTCTAGTAATCGTGTATCGAGGGTTTGTCCACACGCTGCAGATCTGTAGCTGAGATTTGAGAACGTTGTGGTCAAGCTCGTGTATTTCACCTGGAAAAGCCCTGCACAACATTGCAGGAGATGGGGGCCGGAGCACTCGGGTCTGCCTGCCCAGGAATCAGCGGTGCTGCCCATATTGAGTGCGGGTTTATATGTGGTCCGTGGGTCTGACCTGGAAGGTTAGAATTGACGTCTTTAGTGGTGTGAAGCTTCACAAGGTCTCAGCCTCTGTGTTTGTGATGAAAATGATCCTGCTGCTCAATGCCAGTAAGGCGCCAGTAAGGCGCTGCTCCAGCATAGCACTGATTCCATGGCTCACAAGGTTTTATTTCAGTTAAAGCTATTGTTTCCTTTTTATTGGTTATGTATGTGGAAGGAGATTGGACAGTTTTCTAATATGTGTATTAAAAATTCTGCCTTTTGTCTCTTTTATACTAATGTAGTAGCCCGCTGTCTAGAAAAACATTGTGTAACCAACATTACTGTCCATAACAATGGTTGCATAGAAAACTAAGGACTAACAGTTCATGTGACCCTGGTATCAGTAACAGTAGTGTATGGAGCTGCAGGACTTCTCCTGTATTACACCTCAGCAGCGTCGTATCATGTGACCACCACACAGGTCATGTGGACCAATGGGTATCCAGGGTAACAGTAGTGTATGGAGGAGCAGGAAACTTCTCCAGTATTACTACCTCCAGCAGCGTCTTATCATGTCTGTCAGTGTCTGTGGAGAAGAGGTTGCACGTTCTTCTCTCTCATCTTTCAGTTTTTTTTATTTCATTACAGGTAACTTTATTAACAACAACATGACAACATCACCATATATAGAAAATGCTGAAATCATATTGATCAAAATTATTTCTAATAATATAATTATTCACCATTATTTCTAATCAGTTCCCCAATAGATGTCATGTGACCCTGCGGATAACTGACTGCTAGGAGGTCACATGACTGACTCCATGTTTAAGACCATACAAATACTTCATGGGAGACATTATTATGGACAGGAATGTGGGCTATACCATTTTTTTCTTAACAAAAAATACTTACTGCACATAATATAAAAGAGATATAGGAGCAAAACATTTAATGCATGTTTATTGAAAGATTGTATGATTTCCTTAAAGTGGACAGCCCCTTTAATCTGTCTTGTTTTTGTGTTAATTCATTTGCCAACTATAGCATTAAATAATATCATTTTTTCTGAAGCTGGGTCCACTGTATTTTTTTTCTCTACATACTTTTTTGATCCCACAGGCTACAGCATGGCTGGGATCCTTTGGCTGCCATTGCAACCTGTTGACACCCTGTGACACCCCTTCATCTGTCCAAACACTTTGGTGCTGCAGTTGCTATTGTTTAAATGGCCAGGATCAAGGTTATTTCCACTCCTAGCTTTTATGGTGGGATGTCGGCTGTGTGTAACAGTCTGCACCGTTAATTCAAAATTGCCAGAAAAACCGTATGATGTTTAAGCCTCACCCCTGTCCCTACCTCGGACCACTCCCTGAAACACCTGGGAATGCCCCAGAATGGTTGTGGATTGTATTCTGCAGATTTTCTGCACAAATTAAAAAAGCACCAGATTCGCCCCATGTGAACGCACCATTAAGGTATTTTGAAAAACCTATAATGCAGGGGTGTCAAACTGCAGCCCTCAGTGTTGGAAACTAACTAACATCCCATTCATGACATTTGTATAATCTATAACAGTTGTGCAAGGATGGTGAGTTGTAGTTCCAAACAGCTGGAGGGCCGCAGTTTGACCACCTGTTGCTGTAATGGGATTATTTTATGTGATGGCTACTCAGATGATCCAAACCCCAGTGACCAAATTGTGATGGGAAATCCTAAGAACAGGTCCTCAGTTTTTATTTCCCCAAAAATACTGGGGATATGAAGCTCAGAAGTGCCTATTTGCATAAGAGGATATTGTGGTAAAGTTTATTGTAACACTTCCTTATAGGCATGAAGAAAATGATTAAGATTGTATTTATTTTCAGCAGCGCTGTACAGAAATTGTCATTATTCACATCAGTCCCTGCCCCCCATTGTTCCAGATTAAGCCATCAATATGCAGGGAATGAAAAAAACATTGGGAGGTCTCTTTGTGAGAAGTCACTTCTGGCCACCCTATAGACACTTTGGGGCCCACTTAATGGATGCAGTTAGGCTCACTGTCTTTCAAGACACTCAGGGTGTACCACTAATATTACAGACACAGATTGCCGTCAATAGAATGTATCGCCAAAAACTACCTTTTGTTTAAATCAAGTTTTTATGTTAAAATATTTTTTAGAATTTTTGGTTATGTTTTTTTGTTTTTTTAAGAAACAAACCATTTAAATGTGTATTTAAAAAAACAAACAAACTGAAATCCTGCAGTTTTCACTTGTAGCTTAAAAATATTCTGACACTTCCTGTTCTCTAATGACTGGCTGTTTCTTAATTTGCACTCAGAGCGGGGTGAAGAAATTTCTCCCCTCTCCCTCCCAATTAACATGTTGCAACGTAGTGTGACACATTTCATCACCATTAAGCAGTGCCTGAATGTTCATAAAGCTATAACATGAAGTTCTATGTCTAAAACTACTAAATAATAGTCATACAATTATCAAATAACACGGCTACACAAAGCAGAATTCCTAGGCTAATATTACCAAGAATCCCACTAAGACCAAATACCGCCACATCATGACCAGATATCACCACCACATAGTTACTGAATAATACCACAACATCATCACATAGTGGTTGAGGAATACCACCACATAGTGACTGAATAATATACAATATCATAACCACTTATCACCACCAAATCATCATCACCTAGTGGCTGAATAGTACCGCTACAGATTACTACAACATACTGGCTGAGTAATACCACCACACAGTGTCTGAATAATATACCATAACATAACTGAATATAAGCCATTAAATTTCAACCAATATTACCGCCATATAGTGGTAGGTACCAGTTGTACACAGGCACTCTGCACACATAAGTGATTTGTTTTCAAGTTACATCCAGGGACTCACAAAAGACGTCTTATCTTGTTCTCTTTTTGTTCTGTTTCACTTTTTTTTCCTATCCGAACAAGACCGCCGTGATGACTTCTCCCGGCCACAACTCTTCACTGTAGAATTTACCAAACATCTCACTTTTCCAGCAGTTTCCTACCAATTCCTACTTCTGTACAAACTTTCCATTTGCAGCGCCCCAAATGGTAATAATGACCCCATTATACCCATAACAGTAAAAATGTCCCACTGTAGGTAGGTATATACCCCCTTTAGGTATGTAGATAGAGGCCCACTATAGGTAGGTAAACATAGCCCCCCACCCCTCCTGAAGGTACATACTGACTGTACCCAGTGCTATGTAGACCGCAATGAAAAATCTGTTCTGTAGTCTACACGGCAAAGATTTTTTTTCTGGTCAGTTTAAAAATCCACTGGATTCTGGCGGATTTTCAAACCTGTTGGATCTTCCGCACGATTGACCATCAGATTCCCATGATTAACTTGTATGAGGCCGACAGCAATCTGGAAACAGACCATGATTTTTAGTGTGAATCTGCAGCAAAAACCACGGTCCAGCAATGTTCAAATGTCGTCAGATTTTGGACGGCATGTTAACATATACTGTGTAGATATAGTCTTATAAGCAAGATTACAATAAAAGGTGACACCAATGCATAGCGAACACAGGATCCACCCTTTCCTTCTTCATGCACTAGAAAACTCCCCCATAGAATCCAGTGAGTCCGCTCTGTTCACTATGTCTAAACTATGCTGAACCAAAGCAGCTCTGTAAATGCTGTTAAAAGCAGCTCAGGCAATGTGCCAGACCCTATAATCATACGCAAAATACAGAATAGTAACAAAATAAGGTGTGATATATATATTCATATAATATATATCTTATATATATATACACATATTACCTATACATTCCCTTTTTTATTGCTTTTATTTTACTGCTTACTATTATATTGCCGGTCTGTTCTGTCACAGAAATCAATAGTCGTGAAATATAGACTTCTCTTTAGAAAAAAAACGGACTTGTGAGTAATAGCTTATTAGTGTGTGTTTTTTTAATGAACAACTGAAGAGGGCACCGTTCTTGGGTTGCTTTAGTTGCCAGTTTTATTGGAGTTCTGTGGTCTTCCTTGCTATGAAGTCACTGTTATGATGCCTCTCTATCCACCACTATGGTCGTTACTGTTTTAGAACTACTGTTGATGTCACTGTAAGGGTATGTTCACGCGACGTTTTTTGGTTTCCAGTTTTTCGCAAGCAATCGGTGATCATTAAAAACGTTTATTTTAACAGTGTGCTATTGATTTAATTTGATTGCAGTGGAAAAAGGCATCGCTGTTCAGATGAATGATCGCCAATGCGCTTTTACTTGCGTCTTTTGGATTCACTTTTAGGATCCCTTTTAAGAATTGATATTTCATATCTACTTGCGTTTTACGCAAGTGAAATCCCCATAGGAAACGATGGAGTGCGCTTTTGGAGTCCCAAAAGAGCATCCAAAAGCGCAACATACATTTGGGGTACGTTTTGGATGCGCTTTGCTACGCAAAAGCACATCCGAAAACGCATTGGCTTTAAATTTGTAGTGTAAAACACTAAAGCGCCGATAGAGGTTCTCATTTGATGTAGAAGAACTGTTTGGAACTTTAAGTAACCTAATGTTCTAATTTTTCACTTAGGTGGAAAGTGGTTTAGGTGTAATGTAAGAGAAATCCAATAGAGGGCGCTTCCATTATTTTTTTGTGTTGTTATCTTATAAATCATTTTTTTTTATGTTTTTGAATTATACAAAAGAGGGTTTTTTTTAGTATTGAATGGGGTGTTTATAGAAATTAAAGTTATTTAACAAGTTTTTTTTTAATAATTTATAAGTGTTTTAGATAGTTTATTATAGAATGTTGAGTGGTTTCTATACTAAAAAACTGCTTTTGTATGATTCAAAACATATTTAAAAAGTGATTTATAAGATTAAACACATGTAAAATAATCGGAAGCGCCTCTATTGATTTTTCTCTGAAACACAGTAAACTGCTGTGAGCGCCCTCTATTGGATGTTTCTGAAAACATGTAAACTGCTTGTGAGCACCCTTATTGGATGTCCTCTTACATTACAACCTAAAACACTTTCCACTCTTAGTGAAAATGTAGGTCATTAGGTACTAAAGTTCAAACTGTTTTTAGACATAAAAATGAGACCTCTAGCGGCCGTTTTAGTGTATTACATTAAAGATTTTCTTTTCAAACTACAACTCTGTGGATTTATTTTGTGAATAGTTCAAGTTCTTTGTATGCATTTTATCTAGTGTTACTGTGTATATATATTGAAAAAACGCATTGAAAACTCATCCAAAAATGCAACAGCTGTTGGATGCGTTTTTCGGATCCGTTTTTTTGGATGAGTTTTCAATGCGTATTCAATATATATACACAGTATACACTTAGTTAAAATGAACTCAAAGAACTTGAGCTATTCACAAATGATAACATCCACAGAGGGTGGTTTTGGGGGAAGCGTTGTAGTTTGAAAAGGAATAGAAATCCTTTTCAAAGTCAACGAGTAGGAGACCTCATAGTGAATCTGTGTGTTACAGTACAAGTATGTTCACACGGCTGCTTTGGATGCTGAATCCACATTAAATTCAAGATCCAAATCTGTTTAAAATCCAGAAATCATTGCTTTAACCCCTTAATCATCAGAACTGAAAAGGCCCAAATAACCAGCAAAAATTTTCGTTTATGACCTGCAATGATCTGGGGAAAGGATCCCTGAAGGTGTCAGACTACACACGACGCTCCATTCTGTTTTAAGGGAGTTGATTGGTGTGTTCGGCTATACTCCTAGCTCCCATAGCACAGAATGGAGAGTTGGGCGCAAGCGTGACCGACTCTCTTCTTGTGCATTGTTCTGTTTAAGTGATAGGTGGGTTTAATCACACTTTGATGGCATATCCTATCGATCTGCCACACAGGTGCATTTTGGGAACAACCCTTTAACTAGTGCTTCGGAATATGTTGGAGCAATAGACATAAAGATTATCATTGCCGACCACCCAAAGACTTTAAAGGCATGTTCACACGACGTAATTGCGCTGAAATATGTCCGAAATGCGCCACGCAGTTATGGTAATTCATAGCTCTCATAGAGAGCTATGAATTACATCTGTATTGAATGCCGACTGAAAGAAGCGACGTCCCTCTTCCCAGCGTTTATGTGACGGGGACGATAGATGTCAATGGGACCACACGGGATTAGAGTATGCGCTAAAACACGCGGCATATTGGGGCATGTACAATATGCGCGGCATTACGCAGTGTAAACATACCCTAAGCGTCCAGGTGGTGGGGGTTTATCTCTGCACTGATGTTCTGTAACACTGAGGATATGTGCACACGGCGTGTTGGGTCCGTGTGAACATGCGTTTCTAGACGCGGACCCAAACACGTATCTAACAACGAGCAGTGTGATTTACATTGCTTGCATTGGACAACATGCATCGACGTTCAGACGAGTGGGCTCCGATGTGTGTTTAATTGCGTCTTTTGGATCCTTTCTAAGAATTGACATGCCGATTCTTGATCCGGAAGATGCGGCAGGAGCCCTAAACTGTAGGGTGCGATCCTGCTGCAGCCAAAACTTATTCAAACACGCAGCTGCATGTTTGGATGCGGTCTGGATCCAAAAGACGCTGCGTTTTTGGGTGCGATTTTCGGATCCAGAAATGGCGTGTGAACAAGCCCTAATTGTCCAGGTGCGTGGGTGGAGACCTGGCTATCAGCGATGTGCTCTCCACTGAGAATACAGGGTTGTTCTGTTACCATCTCAGGCTTCTCGATTGCTTCCTGGCGGAGTGGTCATGTGACAGCCGGGGCTCGGTAACTGCCGGAGCTGCTAGGTCTTATCGGACCCAGATAGTTTTGCAGTCAGTGCAGGGGGTGTATTACCCTGGATTTCCCTTGTAACTGGGACAGCTATATCGTCAAAAAGGGGATATGAAAATGCACCAATGGTCTTTTTCTGACCTTATGAGGAGAAGGGGGCAAAATATGTAAAATAAAGTAAGGCTACATCTATACAGCAATGTTAAAATACCATCCAAAATCCGACAGCATTTTAACATTACTGTACAGCGGCTTTTGACTTACAATACGGGTTTACGGTAAAAGCAGTGGTCCTTTTTTGAATTTCCCGCAGGCCCAGTACATGGGTTGAAAGGGACTCCAGAGGGAGATAGAACATGTTTTATCTTCCCCCGGAGGCTTCAGTAGAAAACCCGTACTGTGTAGACTACAGCCCGGATTTTCTATTGAAGTCTACACAGCGCTCAGTACAGTCGGATTTTTGACGGATTCAAAACACTGAATCCACTGAAAATCGAATGAGAATCATTTGCTGTATAGACATAGCGTAAGGAAAAAAACAGGGCTGTGGAGTCAGTCGGTGCCTATTTTGCAGGAGTCGGAGTCGTCATAAAATGGACCGACTCCGACTCCCAAAATATATAATAAGTTGGTCCAGTTAGTTCGTTACAAAGAGAAAGAGGAATTGGGTTCACCCCCCCCACCTGGCCAGTGCTGCTGCTCCCATATCTTCAGTTCTCTTATCACATGGAGAGTGTAATTGATGACATGGTGCAGGCAAAGAGTGCCCCCAGGGGAAAAAGATTTGTCCAAGTACAAACAATTTCAGCAAAATTTCACCACTTTCAATAAGGTAGAAGAGCTCAACCCATTCATTCCAAAATTGGACTGTGGCTGAGGCAATCCTTTATACCCTGACATTGTTTGCCCTGTGGTCAAGCCTTTTTGCCCCAATTCAAGTTAGTGTAGAGAGGCGTTCTCTAGCCTGGAATAATGTGATTCAGATGTGAGGTCATATTTGCAGGATTGATGGAGCAATACTATTTCTCACAAATTCAGAGACTCCACAAATGGTTCTGCAGTGTTTTGCATATTTACAATTTTTTGGTGTTCCTTATGTCATTTCCAATTAAATATATTTTACAATGACAAGCAAAATTGGTATAATGTTTTGTACCTTGTGACTTTCGGCTCCATATCTCACCATCCACTATGCTTTGTAACATTGAGGCTACTGTAATTTTATATACAGTCATCTTAACCTATCTTTTATACATAATTTGATCTGCAAGTATTTAGAATTCTGCTTAGTTCTGCAGATTCTTTCTGTAACTTGGCATTGTTATGTTTTGCCGCCTAAAAATTAAAATGTTAATTCTGCATTACTATTTTGTTAGTATTTGGGAAAATCCATCTTTGGTTTTCAATTCTGCCCTGGAATCTTCTGGGCTCTGTATCTTGACCAATATCTGATGCTAGTCTCCAATGTTGGTGCAGACTGGGACTGGATGCAAATACAGCTTTTCATTCAACTTTACCCACAAGTGTTCAAAGTCAAAAACATTGTTACACTTTTGCTGGTATGTGTCTGTTCTACCTAAATAGCTTGATTATTGTATTCATAAGATGATAAAAATGCCTGATTTTTACATTTTACTACAGTAAAGTTATCACATAAACATGCACCATGCATGAGAGAGTCGGGAGTCGTAGGTTTTGGAAATTGAGGAGTCTGGGCTTTGGCTGCCGACTCCACAGCCCTGAAAAAACACACACACAAAATAAAATATTATTAAAATAAAATCAGCCTAAATCGCAATCGTTAGCCCCAACCTAAACTAACAAAAATGAGAACTGTCTGGTCTAAGATTTCTTGTTGCCATAGCAAACCATTAAAGAGTGCAATTTCATTCTTTCAGAGCACTGGATGAAATATAAGGGGAACTCTGGTTGCTATGGGCAACAAAGAAAGTTTTAGAGCAAGACAATTTTCATACATTTGGCACTAAGTGTTCAAACCAGCGTGCACTAAGGAAAATGTGCCTGGTCAGGAAGAAGGGTAAATGGCCCAGTCAGGAACTGTTGACGGAGCAAAATCCACAACAGAAATTGCTCCAGATTTTTAAATTTGCTATTTTCATGGGGAAAAAAATTGTAAGCTCTTTATCCTCTGCTTTATTCTGTAATCTACTGTGGGTCTCTGCAGCAAACAGTCGCAACTTCTCTGTCATGTGTGAACTTACCCTTATAAGGCCTGAAAAGGGTTTTCTCGCTAAAGAGTCATAGCTGTATGAGGGGGACAGTAAAAATAAGCACTTTTGCAATTGTTTGCATTACCTAAATCATTTAGTTTAGAGCTATGAGCTAATCTGTGTGTGTTTAGAGCTAAATCTGAAAGCCTGTGGCTCGGGCACAAACCACATTTCACTGCTGATCAGCTGCCTGATATTTAGTTTAGCCCTCTTGGGACATGCCCCCTGGATGGGACACGCCCCCTGTGCCATGATTGACTTCCTGCTCTCTGAGCTGTGGAAAACTAAAGTGAAACTAGCTGCTTTAGCTTTCTGCTGGCTGTGTAATAAAAGATGTCTGAGCTCCTCTCTATGCTCATCTCCCAGTGATAGTTCTATGTGAAGGATCTGGGCAATTATGAGTCTAGCTTGATAGATTCACATTCTTCCCACATATAAACACGCATTATACACTATGTTCCCCAATACGTACTTTCTGATAACAGAGGGGGGAGCAGAGTGCATTTCTCACATTTGCATCATCATTTCAGGCTGCATTTATAACTGTCTACACCAATGCAGGTGTTCTGGTTACAAGGAGTTTGTGGAGAGAGGTTGACAGCCTCTCAGGCATGAGAATGACCATTGCTGAAGTCTGCAGAGCTGTGACATCCTCTCCTTCCACTGCTAACACGAATGGATGTCATCAGTCTTACGTAGGGACGATCCGCCTCCTGGGCGAGAGACACGCCTATGGATAAGAAGCTGTGATGAGACAGAAACAGCTCAATTCTGCGAAAATTGTAATGAGATAAACTTTAAACTAGGAGTTTGATGAGTATCATGCAATGGATGTTTTGAAAGATGAATCCATGGTGGTGAGCCACTGCCACTGAAGTTATTCATAACAATGCACTTTTATGGAATTGTGAAATCATAACCAAAAATCCATCATCCTCCGTGCTTGGATGTTGACTACTATGACTGTTACGTCGATGGTCTTAGCAATGTCAACACTATGGGCCACATGTATGAAAACTGTTGAGGTCTAAAACTCACTTTTTTGCCCATAGTAACCTGTGGGTTTTAGACCTAAACAATTTTCATACATGTGGCCCTATATTGGTTCTTGCGTCTTTGTAGGGGGCAGGTCTCTGTGGACATGTCGCGACCAATCCGGTAAGAACACTGATTATTGTGGACATGTGTTTTCCTATATAGGTGGTTTAATTGTTTTATACTACATTCTATGAGTAAGGAGTAGTTTGTTTTCCCCAAAACGCGTCAGCTCTATACATGTGCCGCAATAACATGCCATTTTTTATGGATTAAACAATAAAGTTCAAGATTTTATCTATATTATTGGAGGTGCTGGATCAACTTTTTGCATCTTTGGATTTACTGGCTGTAACCGGGCGGATCCGTGCATCTCCATGGTGGTGAGCTGGCTTACTTTCTTTGTATGTATTGGCCCTATATTTATGTAGCAAGCACAATCCTCCACTGCATAGAGCTTTGACTGCGGTGGCGACAAGAGCTTCATATGATAATATCCTATTCCGTGGCCAATTTACATAGCCTGCTGTTAAAACGGATGGAAGCTGTGATGACAGCTATTGTAAATCAAGGGACAATAGAAGCCTTACTACAATGGAAGGATAATCATTTGTCAATAAATTATTGTAAAATGTGCCTCCCAGCAGATGAATGCTCATGTAACGATACTCCTTCTCTCACAGAATAAACTCTGAAGTAACTAAAGGCATCTGAAAGTCAAGACGAGGGAGCCAAGATGGCTTCAGGCATCCCCAAACTGCAGTTCGTCCCCTTCGCCAGTGCACTGGATGCTGGATTTTGGCATCAACTCACTCAAAAGAAGCTCAATGAGTACCGGCTCGATGAATCGGCCAAACCCATCCGAGGTTATTATTATAATGGTAAGAGCAGTAATTTCCTCTCCTATTATTCGGTTACCCTTTGTGGGGTGCAGCCTACTAATAAGGTGCAGGTATTAGTACTAAGTCATTTTCTGTACCATGAATGAATTGTAGCTTTATAGCCTATAGAACCAATTATGTAATTAAACTAATGTTTCTTGTGATCTTTTGTCAGGTGATCCTTCTGGGCTTCCTACTCGACTCACTCTGGAATTCAGTGCCTTTGACGTGTAAGTTCTTTAAAAGTCTTATTGGGGAGACTGTACTTCATATAGGTGTATAAGACTTATTGGTAAAAAGCTTGGCTCGCCATATTTGAAGGTGCATGTAAATCCCAGGGCTCTCACATCCCCAAAAACATAGCAGAAAAAAATATAACTTCAGTTGAAGTATATGATTCGGCAGCAGCTCCACAGCTTCTTATAATAAAAAATACCTAATTCTTATCGCTTTAAAAACCTAAAAAGTCACAACATATGGTGAAAACACAACGCCTTCACTCCCTCAGTTCACGCATTTCAGATTAAGAAGTCCTTAAAGGGGTTGTCTAACTACGAGGATTGCTTGTTATGTTAAAGATCTTGCAAAAACAAGTTAATTTGCAATATGTGTCCATTAACAGTGTCCTACCTATTCTGAGATATCCCTTGTTGCATGGGCTGCATCTGCTCCTCAGGTCGCTATAGCTACAGACCTGTTTGATCTCTCCTGATAGGCTGCCAGCTCTGGTTGCTATAGCTACAGACCTGGTTTCTACTGCAGCCTAGTAGAAGCCAGTAAACACGCCCCTGAATTGAAAATGAAACCAAGAAAACAGGACAAATCAATGTAGTGAGACAACCCCTTTAATCCTATGAAGATTTATTGTCTATGCAGTTCTCCATAGGAAAACTACAACGTTCAAATAAGCTCTAGGGAAAAATCGCTTGGATCTGTAGCTTCTAGCACCATCTGTTGGAAGTGACGTCTCATATAGGGTTGTCCATGTTTTGTTTTTTTTTTCCTGGCAGTCAGACTGTCACCACTGCAGCCGCTGATTGGTTGCAGCAGTCACATGCCTTCCCTGACGTCACCATTCGAAGTCAGGAACAAGAAATAAACAGAAGACCCAGGCCAACAGCGGCAGCGCTAGAAGGGGGTGTTCACACGGCTTAATTACAGGACGTAGTTACACTGCGATGCGCCCGAAGTACACCCCGTAAATACAGTAAAGTCATAGTACTCATTTCACAACTTATTCCCTGACGCTTACTGAACGCCGTAGAAAGAAGTGACATGTGACTTCTTCTCAGTGCTTAAATGGAATGTGTCATCAAAAAATGAGTCATTGTTTAAGTCCTGTTGTTATGTTAAACACATTTTTTAGGAATTTTTGATTTAAAAAAAAAAAAATTATATCACTTTCAATATTTTTTAATAATTCTTAAGTCTTTCAGTTTTCACTTTGGCCACTAGGCCTTGTTTGCACTTCTTTAACAGCAGTCAGAGAGATGCTTTACAGTAGCTTCATGCACATAGGAGACTTAAGACTGACTCAGTCCCATTGCTTTCTATAGAAGAGTTTTCTAGTCATGCTCTGTGAGCTGGGAAGAATACCGTGTAGAGGGAGGTGAGAGGGGGAGCTGTGACATCTCCTCTTGTGACTGGTGGATCCTGTTTTATCTATTCACATTAGTGTCTCCTTTCAGTTTGACCCTCTTTGTGCTGATAATGAGCAGACAACTGAGAATCTTTCTCTACAGAACAGGAAGTGTCAGGCTATTATTAGGCTTAGTGTCCAAAATGAAAACTGCAGGACTTAAGAATTATTAAAAAAATATTGAAAGTGATATGGAAAATTTAAAAAAAATGTGTTTAACATAAAAACGTGAGTTAAACAATAAGTCATTTTTGATGACGCATTCCCTTTAAGTGCTGTACAAAGTGAAGCTGAATGGGGGCCTGAGCTCTGTTTTTTTGTTTAATACTAGCAATTAAGTAATAATTAGATCTAAAATCTTGCCCTTTTCTAGCTGTGATAGTTAAGAGATAAAACTCCTGAGTAGCAGGGCAGGACTAACCTCAGTTTACTGCAGTTGCTACAAGAATGTCTCATTACAAATGGTAGATAGTGACACAGTGATTACTATGTTGTTGTCTGGATAAAAAGTAGATTAGATTAATAGGACAATGATAAGAAAAGTACATGAAAGGACAATGGGTTAATCTTTTTATGCACTGGGAGAGGGTTCCACCTATCTTTACACTTATCAGGTACTGCTGACAACACTTGCCTCTCTCAGGCCTTTAGTGGACCTGCAATCCTCACTGCCGTACTACCAGAAGTCACAGAGGGGAAGTCAGAGAGACAAAACAGGAAGTCATTATAAATATATATATAAACAGCCATCCAATTTTATCAAATAAATTACATATGATAGTTTTCTTTTCAGTGGGGAGAAAAAGTTTTGATGGCGGAATCCCTTTAAAGAATCTTAAAACATGACTGGGTATTTTAAGCTAAACCAGTAGCTTCTTTATAAGGAATAGCTTCCTATCTGCAGACAGCTGTTTTGTCATCAAAGGCTTCTCACCCAGCCAGTAAAAACACTGTTGATGAGAGGCAAATGCCCCGGATAAGCTCTCTGCAGATGGGAGGCTTCTTCTTACAGAGAAGCTACTAGTTTGCCCTAAAATCGCCACTCATGTTTTAAAGCTCTTCAATGGATTGGATGTGCAGTGGGACGTCGCATCAAACAGGTGGCGCTATAAAATGCAACAA
This sequence comes from Phyllomedusa bahiana, assembly GCA_025379985.1. Classification (NCBI taxonomy): domain Eukaryota; kingdom Metazoa; phylum Chordata; class Amphibia; order Anura; family Hylidae; genus Phyllomedusa; species Phyllomedusa bahiana. Next base: position 51,538 of record JAODAL010010594.1, read on the forward strand.
AAGCTTTGAGTTGTCGCTGTTATTTTATTACTACTTCATTAACTGGTAGAAGAGCTTCAACATTAGAAGCCTGGACATGTTGTCTTTTTATTTTCAGTAGCTTCTGTTGCACACACTGTTCTATACCACAATGACACATTTTCCTTGACGGTCCTTTTAAACAACATGGTAATACACCTTCATCATTTTGACAGGAATGCACCTACCCCAGCTCGCTGTTGTCCAGCTCTTGGCTCTTTGTACAATACAAACACTTTAGATTCCTTCAAGAAATTTGACAAGAAAGCTTTGCTGGATCAGGCAGCTAATGAGGTAAGGGATGTATCTGGACTGTCTTAGTATGGATGTATATAACTACCTGTGATTACAACTCCCTGTGCTATGACATCCTCAATTATCGTGGCTGTGCCGCGACTTGCCCGCCCCGCTCGCGCCTGTGCCGCGACTTGCCCGCCCCTGTGCCGCGACTTGCCCGCCCCGCTCGCGCCTGTGCCGCGACTTGCCCTCACGGCACTTTTTTTTTTTTTTTTTTGATGACACATTCACTTTAAGGTTTTGTACAGTGGACACGAATTTGGACGAAATTGAGGTGGCGGTCTACACTTCTCGTACAAATGCACTGATACAACGATGTACTATTACTTGTGGGGGATTAGATTTGATTCTATTTTACGCTTCTTCAACGTATTTATGATCTATAACTATACACTTGCCTTGGTTTTTCTATTTCTTTAGTCAATTCCCATTTTCATCTTGTTTTTCTAACATTATCTAAATAGAATATTGTATTTTATAATTTTTTTTTTTTATTAATGTCAATTTGTATACTTCCAGTCTTGATGTAGAATTCATATAATACTGAGTGCCATAGCATTATTTAATACTCGATGAAGTACTGATATCAATTCTTGATTTTATTGGTATATAATATTGTTTACATTAAAAAATATACAGTTGAAACCAGAAGTTTACATATAAAAACTATATAAAAAGACACATCTGCATGTTTTTCTCACTATCTGACATGAAATCAGAATAAACCTTACCCGTTTTAGGTCAATTACGAACCAAAATTATTTATATTTGCCAAATGCCAGAATGAGAGAGAGAATTTTTTTAAGGGCTTTTTATTTTTTTCTGCAAAGTGAAAAGTTTACATATTTTTCATTAGTATTTGGTAGCATTGCCCTTAAACTGTATGACTTGGGTCAAATGTTTTGGATCCTTCCACAAGCTTCTCACAATAGTTGGTAGGAATTTTGTCCCATTCCTCTTGACAGAAATGATGTAACTGAGCCATGTTTGTAGGTCGCCTTGCTCACACCTGCCTTTTCAGCTTTGCCCATAACTTTTCAATAGGATTGAGATCAGGGCTTTGTGATGGCCACTCCAAAACATTGACTTGGTTATCCTTAAGCCACTTTGCAACCAGTTTGGCAGTATGCTTTAGGTCATTGTCCATTCGGAAGCTTTAACTTCCTGGCTAATGTCTTGAGATGTTCCTTCAATATTGCCACATAATCTTCTTTCCTCATGATGCCATTTATTTTGTGGAGTTCAACAGTCCCTCCTGAAGAAATACAACCCCACAACATGATGCTGCCACCCCCGTAGCTTCTCTCTTTTTTCTCCAAACATTACAATGGTCATTATGGCCAAACAGTTCAATTTTATTTTCATCAGACCACAGGACATGTCTCCAAAAATGTAGGTCTTTCGTTCCTGTATGCATTTGCAAACATGAATCTGGCTTTTATATGTTTCTTTTGGAGTAATGGCTTCTTCCTGGCAGAGTGGCCTTTCAGCCCATCTTGATACAGTACTCGTTTCACTGTGGATAATGACACAATCTCACCAGATTCCACCAGCATCTTCACAAGATCTTTTGTTTTTCTTCTTGGGTTGATATGCACATGTCAGACCAAAGTACATTCATCTCTGAGACACAGAACCCGTCTCCTTCCTGAGCGGTATGATGACTGGACATTCCCATCTTGTTTGTACCAGCGCATAAGTGTTTGTACAGATGAACAAGGCACCTTCAGGTATTTGGAAATTGCACCCAAAGATGATCCAGACTTGTGCAAGTCCACAGTTCTCTTCCTGATACCTTGGCTGATTGCTTTAGACTTTCCCATGATGTTACACACAGAAGCAGTGTTAAAAAAAATCTACAGGTGTGTCTTTATTGACTCAGATGTTGCCAATGAACAAGAAGCTTCAAAAGACATGAAATCATCATAAGGGCTGTCCCAAATTGTTTAAAGGCATAATAATCCTAGTGTATGGAAACTTTTGACTTTGCAGAAAGTAGTACAAATTTTCTCTCTCTCATTATTCTGTCATTTGGCAAATATAAATAATTTTATTCTAATTGCCCTAAACTGGATAAGGTTTATTCTGATGTCATGTCAGAAAGTGAAAAAAAACATGCAGATGTGTCTCTTTTTATATAGTGTATTTAAACTTCTGGTTTCAACTGTGTTTCTGTGTGTGTATATGTATATATATATATATATATATATATATGTGTGTGTGTGTGTGTGTATATGTATGTGTGTATATGTATATATACATACATACATATTTGTGTGTGTATATATATTTATTATTTGGGTTAAAACTACTGTTTCACCCATTTCCTTTTTTTTTTTCTTTCCGAGCTAGTTTTTCAGAGCCTCCTTGAATGTCCTCTAACTTTATGCTCTTATTGTTCTGCAGATTTGGGAAGCAATAAAATCCGGTGCAGCTCTCAAGAACCCAGTTCTCTTGAATAAATTCCTGCTGCTGACATTTGCAGTAAGTCTCCTTATTATATGTCTGCCCTTCCTCCAGATGAGTCCTTTAGTCTATGTAATACTTTTTTATTTAATGTTCTGAATGAGTGAATTGGATGCAAATTTCACATTGTCTTTTAGGAAACTACAGAAAAATGCTGTTAAATAACACTAATGATAGTGTGGCTTGCTTCATTCATACACCTAGGCAGTAAAGTAGCCCAATGTTGAACACTGTTGCTTTGCAGTGCTGGGGTCTTGGATTGGAATTTGACCATGGAAACCAGCTGCAAGAAGCTTGTATTTTCTTCCTGCGTTTGCATGGGTTTCCTCTGGATATTCTGGTTTCCCCCACAGTCCAAAAACGTACTGATTAATAGGTTAATTTGACATCTAGATTGTGAGCTTCAGTCAAGATAGACACCATGTTATTTGCTGACCATCTCTGTACAGCACTGTGAGATACGGTGGCACTACTACATTATTAAATAAAATGTTAACACCTTCAACAATCGACCACAAAGTGAAAAAGGTGGGATATATCACACAGCAAATGAACAATCTGACAACATTATGACCTAAAGGGAACCTGTCAGGTGGTTTATACTGCTGTATCCGAGAACAGGATATGATAGGAGATAATGTGAGTTTTGTGATCTATAGATTTCTATATTTTAAAGCAGGATTTCTGAGTTAAAAGCAGAGTAATTCGTGCTTACCCTGCCCACATACAGTGATCAACAGTATGTTCAGTGCACTCGCTGATGCAGAAAAAACTCATTCAGTCTACGAGGCAGGGTAAGCAGAACTCTCACTGGCTCTTTAGGAGTCCTGACAGGATTTTCTTATATCATAGAGCTCAGCTTCTCTCCTCTATCATATACACTGCCGTTCATAAGTTTGGGGTCACCCAGACAAATTTGTGTTTTCCCTGAAAACTCATACTTTTATTTATCAAATGAGTTGCAAAATGAATAGAAATCTCGTCCAGACATTGACAAGGTTAGAAATAATGATTTTTATTTGAAATAATAATTTTCTACTTCAAACTTTGCTTTCGTCAAAGAATGTTCCCTTTGCAGCAATTCCAGCATTGCAGACCTTTGGCATTCTAGCTGTTAATTTGCTGAGGTAATCTGGAGAAATTTCACCCTATGCTTCCATAAGCCCCTCCCACCAGTTGAATTGGCTTGATGGGCACTTTTTGTGTACCATACGGTCAAGCTGCTCCCACAACAGCTCAATGGGGTTGAGATCTGGTGACTGCACTGGCCACTCCATTACAGATAGAATACCAGCTGCCTGCTTCTTCCCTAAATAGTTCTTGCATAATTTGGAGGTGTGCTTTGTCATTGTCCTGTTGCAGGATGAAATTGGCTCCAATCAAGCGCCCCCCAAAGGGTATGGCATGGCATTGCAAAATGGAGTGATAGCCTTCCTTATTCAAAATCCCTTTTACTTTGTACAAATCTCCCACTTTACCAGCACTAAAGCAACCCCAGACCACCACATTCCCTCCCCCATGTTTGACAGATGGCGTCAGGCACTCTTCCAGCATCTTTTCAGTTGTTCTGCGTCTTACGAATGTTCTTCTGTGTGATCCAAACACCTCAAACTTTGATTCGTCCATAACACTTTATTCCAATCTTCCTCTGTCCAATATCTGTGTTCTTTAGCCCATATTAATCTTTTCCTTTTATTAGCCAGTCTCGGATATGGCTTTCTCTTTGCCACTCTGCCTGAAGGCCAGCATCCCAGAGTCCCCTCTACACTGTAGATGTTGACACTGGCATGTTGCGGGTACTATTTAATGAAGCTGCCAGTTGAGGAACCGTGAGGTGTCGAATTCTCAAACTAGAGACTCTAATGTACTTGTCTTGTTGCTCAGTTGTGCAGCGGGGCCTCCCACTTCTCTTTCTACTCTGGTTAGAGCCTGTTTCTGCTCTCCTCTGAAGGGAGTAGTACACACCGTTGTAGGAAATCTTCAGTTTCTTGGCAATTTCTCGCATGGAATAGCCTTCATCTCTCAGAACAAGAATAGACTGTCGAGTTTCACATGAAAGTTCTCTTTTTCTGGCCATTTTGCGAGTTTAATCGAACCAACAAATGTAATGCTCCAGATTATTATTATTATTATTTATTTTGTAGCGCCATTGATTCCAGGGCTCTCTACATTCAGGGGGTTACATACATAGCATAAGTCAAGCAATTACAATAGTGACAATCTGTAACTAACAGGTACAGAGGGAGAGAGAACCCTGCCCATGAAGGCTTACAATCTAAAGATTCTCAACTAGCTCAAAGGAAGGTCAGTTTTATACCTTCTCTAATCAGCAAAACTGTTTTCAGCTGTGCTAAAATACTTGCACAAGGGTTTTCAAGGGTGTTCAAAATATCCACTAGCTTCCTTACACAGTTAGCAAACACAATGTACGATTAGAACACTGGAGTGATGGTTGTTGGAAATGGGCCTCTATGCATCTATGTAGATATTGCATTAACCACCAGACGTTTGCAGCTAGAATAGTCATTTACCACATTAACAATGTATAGAGTGTATTTCTGATTCATTTAATGTTGGCTTCATTGAAAAAAAACTGTGCTTTTCTTTCTAAAATAAGGAAATTTCTAAGTGACCCCAAACTTTTGAACGGTAGCAGCATTATTACTCCCATAGTGAATGGCATTAGCTGGCTTTAGTTCGCTGCCTTTCTGTAGCAGGACACCAGCATTTTTGTAGCAGCTGCAATCGTGCTAATTTCTTATACAGTATAACATTGTCCCAATTCTGTGTAACCGCACATATAGCAGCAGGGTGGCCTTTTTTTTTTACACAGTCAATATGAACCTCCATTATAGTCCTAGTAAGGAAGCTCCTAAAATCTTAGGGTATGTTCACACAGCGTAATTTCGGCGCGCAATTCTCTGCGTATTTGCGCTTAATACACGGCGAGATGCGCGCTGCAATTACGGTAATCCAGAGCTCTCATAGAGAACTATGGATTACGCCCCATCCCCCCGCATGTACAATATGATTGTACTGTACGTGTTGGGAGATAAGTGACATGTCAATTATTCGTGGCGATTACGCGCCGCGGGTAATGCATGTCTGTGGGGATGACGGTCCCCCTGTTCTTCGGAAGTACTCGCTGATCAGCGTGACTCCCAAATCACCCAGCGTATTGTGGCGCGTACTGTACGTGCCACAATTACGCCGTGTGAACATATCCTTACTAGTAAGCAAGCTATAATGCAGGTCAGTAGACTGTAGGAGATTAAGGCTATGTTCACACGGCTTAACTGCGGGACGTAATTACACCCCGCAATTACGCCGTGTTGCCGGGAGCGGGGGAGGGAGCAGGGGGCCGGCACTTCGCCAGCCCATTAACTTGCATTACCAGTGGCGCGTATACGCCGCTGGTAATTCACATGTCACTTATCTCCCCGCCCGGCGGATTCGCAGAGCAAGGAGAGGAGACGTAATCCATAGTTCTCTATGAGAACTGTGAATTACCGTAATGAATGGGCCGTTTTCAGCCCGTAATTTGCGCACTCCGGCGCCTAATTACGGACCGAAATACGGCCCTAATTTAAGCCGTGTGAACATGACCTAAAGGGAACTTGACAACTGTTTCATCCTTCCTGAAACACAGGCAACATGAAATAGCCACAAGCTTCCTTAACACAGAAAGCTATGTTTTACTGTGAAACGCCATGACATGGGGAGAACAAAAACGACAAGAGCAGAGGAGTCTGATGTGCAGCTTCTCCCAGTGTTTTAGTATAGGTAGAGATCTGTCAGTTAAGCTGAGCCAGGCTGGTGTGCTTCTCCCTGTGCCCAGCTGAGTTTTCTCTGGAATGCCTTAGGGCATCTCCCCACGGCACGGGTTTTCGGCCGTTTTTTCAGACTGTTCGCGGTTTTGCAGACCGTCTGAATAACGGCTACGACTAAGGGCAAGATATGCCCGAAACGCGTTAGATTTGCACTAAGGTGCTTTTTCTATTTGCTCTTCATTTATGCCTCCATTGGCTTTTTAGCTTTGATGCCAATAAATATTGATCTTATTTCATTTTTGGACTACTCTGTGTGCGCTGTCCTATTCATGTTTATGGATCACACCAATGGCTATCCAGCTGGAGCAGTGGACGTGCGCTACTTTGAGTGGTACCAGCCTGCATTATAGGTGAGCTGACTTTATCTTTTTCTCATAATTCGTCTGAATAACCGCCCGCAAACGAGCACAACGGGGCTCTATGGAAAACCCGTGCAGCAGTCTCCACTGCTCGGTTTTTCCGCCCGCAAGCCGCCCGAAAAACATTCAACATGCACATTCTTCCGTCCGGCTGTCTCGCGGCTGTCCGGAGTATCCGGAACAGGCAGCGTGTTTCATCACACTGCGTGCGCAGCCTGATGACATCAAGCAACCACTGCCAGAACATGGAGCGGAGCAGCGAGGGAGCGAGGTAAGAGTTTGTAATTTTTTTTTTTTTATTTTTTTTAAACCCTGCCTATAAGCGATATTTACCAGCCTATAACCTGCCTATGGGGTCATATACCTGCCTATAGGGACATATACCTGCCTATAACTGCCTATGGGTTACATATACCTGCCTCTACATACCTATGGGGGACATTAAACTGCCTATATCTGCCTATGTAATTTTATTGGTATCCATTTTTATTTTTGAAATTGACCAGTAGCCGCTGCATTTCCCAACCTAGGCTTGTACTCGAGTCAATACGTTTTTCCAGTTATTTGTGGCAAAAGTAGATGCCTCCGCTTGTACTCTAGTATATACGGTACTTTGTTTTGCCAGTCTGACTGGCAGGACATGGATTGGTTGCCAGACATGATGATGTGCTCGTAAGGTTTGTGGCGCTTTGGTCCGGGCTGAACCCGAAATGCAACACTAGTTCTAGCCTATCCACAAGACAAAGTTTTAACAGTAGTGCGATTTTTTTTTTTTTTTTTTTTTTCTTTTTTATCTTTTTTCTTACATACATAACTTTGTGAGAAGAATGATTTCAGCCCGTTGCGCTCTATTGCAGCTGAAGTTTCTTTGCTGAAAAATTTTATGCCTACAATAAAATGCGTCTTTTTTAATTTTATGCTGATGGTAAAGCGCTGCGTTTAGACCTCCTAATATATTCCGGCTGTTATTTTCTAGATTAAATTGTGACATTTTTAATATTCTCAATATCGAGGCTCCCTGGAGTGCAGGCTGTTGTGTTCCATAAAGGTTATTCCCTGACAAATCACTTCATAACCGCTCTGATATTAATCTCGGAGCAGTTTTCTTTCCTTCCCATCACCTTTTCACAGTTCATATCAGTTTGCCATATGAAAAATGTGGGTCAACAAAGCCTTTTAATGAACAATTGAAAAGACGTCAGTATAACCAAAGCAACAAGGCTCTTAAGTCTTAGACCGGGGATTCAAAATGGATGCTACAGCTTGAACCTGCATGTAAAAAAGGTTACTGAACAAATTCTGCAGATAATTTTAGCAGCAGTGACGTGTCGGGTGAATACATTTAATCTCTTTACTAGAAAGATTCAAAGGTATCTTCAATTTTTGTTATGATAGTAATAACTTATTTAAAGAAACCTATAACAGAACCCGGTGAGCAAGGCAGTTTAATCATACATATTGCAGTTGTAGGTATCAAACCTAAATTAAATTCT
>JAODAL010010594.1:65000-104321 GCA_025379985.1 Phyllomedusa bahiana
CCTCAGACCTCCTAGCTGGGCTAGAGGGGGTCGCTTCACTGCAAGGAGAGGAGGGGAGAGAAGGGAAGGGAGAGGAAGTGAAAGGGAAGGCGAGTGAAGGAGGGGTAGGAAGATAGGTGATGAGAGGGAAAATTGGTCCCCCCCACTTTTTGAACCAGAGTTACGCCCCTGCTGTAAGGGTGTGTTCACATGTCAAAGACCAAATATTGGTTGGATATGCCAACTGGTATTTTGTTTTTTTTGGCATGTAGGGGGACAAAAGCCATCCCCCTTCGCACCCACACGCTCATTTCTGCCCGAAAGCTGGGCGGTGGAATAAACATGTTCTAAGTTTTTAGGAACGCTGGCAGTGTCAAAAACCCCCGTCGGAAAATCTGTGCAGTGGGGACTGCTGCACGGATTTTCTATTTAAGTCTATGTAAAAGGTTGTTAGTCGCTTTACAGATGGTTTTCAAATCTGAAAACTGTCTGTAAAACTGCCTGAAAACCCTTGCCGTGGGGACAAGCCCTAAGACAGATTTAAGTTAGACTAGGCAGTCTCACAATGCGCCACATTTATCATAGCATTCATAAATCTGGAGCAGGTTATAACTGTCTAATCTAACTTTACATCATTATAAAGTTGGCTTAATGTGGGCCCATTTTTGGTGCATGCTGACCAACACCCCATTTCCCCATTGCCACACCCCTTTTGTCGGCCAAGGCGCAGAAGTGTGTTAAAACTGTCTAAAACATGATAAATGTGGTGTAAAGCATGTGCTCTATTATTTTTGGCACATATTGTGCCAGAATTCTGGTGCAGCAAATTTCATACATGTTGGGCCCTGTGTTTGGCTGTGTCCATTCTACAGTCAGCTGGATTTGAAGTCTTCATCGGTAGTTCTGTGAGATCTTATGGAAAGGAGAGTGCTGCATGGTGTACTGTTGCTCTCAATAGAAATATGGACATGTCAACAGGCTTCATTACAAATCGGTGGGTTCGTCAGACTCCGTATGTATCGGTCACTGAACACTGCCATCATGGTTTTTGTTCTGTTTTCTCATCTATACTTCTTTGTCATAATGTGATAATCAAGCATCTTTTTTTGAAAAAAAATGAGCATAGTTGCACACTGGTGTGGCGGGAACATACAAACGCAATCCAATATCAGTAGCGCTCTGCTAGCACTGAAAAAAGAACATAGGAATTTTTGGAAAAGGATTTTTTGATCAAAAATGTGAACTAAGAATCTCAAAATTTTTCATGTCTTCTAAGTAGCAAAATTGTTTTTCCCAAAATTCCTATATATTCTTTCTGATAGTTTTTTTTCAGTGCTAGTAGTGTGCTACTGATATTGGATTGTGTTTGTATAATCCAGCATCCGTGAGGTCCTTTTCTTGCCAGAATACAGGAATATTTACTGTGTATAAAATCTTTTTTTGTGACATTTTGTTCTATTTCTATCTTATTGCAGGATTTAAAGAAGTATCATTTCTATTATTGGTTCTGTTTTCCTGCATTGTGCCTCTCGGATGGGATAGAGCTGGTAAAACCGCCAGTGTCTATTGGTGAAAAGTTTTCTCAAACCCAGGTAATGTTCACTTGCTTCTAGTTTTGGGACAGTGAGCCAGGAAACTGGAACCGGCCACCTATGAACACAAGGTTTACAGTTTCCTTAAGATGTGATCTAATGTGCATGAAAAGTTAGACAGCTTAAGCTCTTATTGCTATTTGTTATCCAGAGTTGTCAAACGTCTGCAAGCTGGAAATCTCCCAGCGTTCCCAGGATTTTCTGCCTGTAGATTAAATTTCTTATAGACTGGAAATTATTTTGAGAAGCAGCTGGCAAAAATCAAATTGCAGTAATGCAGTTCAGGATATAATAAAGCCCAAAGGCCTCCATATGCATGAAAGAAAAGTTGGCTGAAGCAGATGTTTGGTGGGAACGAGGACTTTTTAATGTGTATGGGGAAACTTCTGGCTCCCACTGCTCTACAGCCATATTGGTTCAGAGACCAAAACAGTTGAATCTAATTTTATGGTGCTGAAAGCAAATATGATGCTTAAGTTTGCTAATTGTTAGTAGCTAGTCTATTACCACATCTATTTATTATATTCAGCCTTCAGTATTCTATCATCTAAGGGTGACCAACTAAAAAAACGTCAACTCAGCTCCAATGACCTAATCGTATTTACAGTTGCATCAACTACGTTTCTAAATGCTCTCTGTTTTAAGATGTACAATTTTAGGATTTCTTAGCTTCATTTCATAGCATATTGACATGTCTCTATATGTTTTTTCAGATATGCTAGATAATGCCTTGCATTAAAGGGGTTTTTCCACAGGTCGGTTCTCCGCTAACTGCAAGCCAACCGTGCATGAGAATGAAGAGGGTGGTGCTTGCGACCTCCCATTCACCTCTATGGGAATTTCCAAATATAGCCGAGCGCGCGAACTCTATTTTCGGAACTCCCATAGAAGTTAAAGGAGACGATGGTCACAAGCGGCGCCCTCCTAATTCTCATGCACGGTAGGCTCGCAGCTAGCTGAGAGACGAATTGTGCAGTACACTTTGCTTTGTGAGAACACCCCTTTAACAAAACAGATAGTTTTTGCTACATATGCGGAGAAGTCAATTTTGCAAAGGTGAAACATGACTATTATGATGAGAAAAGCCTACAGCATGTATTTTGACTGCACAATAGGAGATCAGGACAAGAGTTGGGCTCCACACATATGCTGCAATTGATGTGCATCAAATCTTACCCATTCAATGCATGGGAAGAAACAAACTGTGCTTTTTGCAGTTCCAATGATCTGAAGAGAGCCAATCCGTCACACTACAAATTGTTAATTCTGCATGGTGCCCCACATTAGAAAAGTTTAACCCCTTAACGATCGCCCGCTGACTTTTGACGTTGGGCAGTGCAGGTCGTTTGGGGTTTTTTTTCGGCACCCGACACCGCAGAAACCTGCAAGCGCCGGGGAGTGGGGGGAAACCCTTTGTTTGCCGCGGTTCGTGACTGCAGCATAATCAAAAGGCTTTCCCGTGCTCTGTCGGGGCATCGGCAATCCCGGTGAAACAACAGAGCCCGGGAACGGCTGCACAGTCAGCCCTAGGGACCTAGAGTAGCCCTAGGGCTGTCCGTGTAAGAAGCCCGCGATCAGGGCAGACTGTGTGCTGCCCTGAATGCTGCCTGTATCAAACTGACACAGATTATAATGTGTTAACATATATGAATATGCTAATACATTGCAAAGTGTAAAACACTTATCCCTTCATGGGATCTAAAAAAAAAAAAAAAATGGAAAACATGCAAAAGTGTAAAAAATAAAATAAAAAAAATAAAAATAAATATTTAATAAAAAAAAATTGTGCATGCATTACACATAAATATTTAATAAAAAAAAATTGTGCATGCATTACACACACAAAACCTACACATATTAGGTATCCACACGACCATAATAACCTGTAAAAGAGTTAGTAAGTGTGAAATGTGAATGGTGTTAAAAAATAAAAAAACAAACAAAATCAAATTGAAAAGTTAACTTAAACTATTCTCCCAAAAAGTACAACTTGTCCCGAATAAAGCAACGCCTCCTACAACTGCGTCATTGAAAAAATAAAAATGTTTACGACTATTGAAAGGGAAGGAGGTAAAAACTAAAAAAATGTGCTGGTCATTAAAGGGGTTTTGCCACGATCTAATGTTGATGTGGGATCCTTCAAAATGGGTATTTAATCACTTTTCTAAATATATGTGTAAAAAAAAAAAAAAAAAAGTGAAGCCACTGAGAGCTACAGCCTTCCTTACATGCCTTTGGTTTACTGGCAGTTTACATTAGACACGACCAGGAGCGGCAAGGAGCTGATCTGGGCACCGCCTTAAGTGTTTAAATTGCTTATCAGCAGATCTTAAACAGGGAGAGTGTAGGGGAAACAGAGCTATTCAAGGTGTCTTGTAATTCTTTGCAGCTACTAAAGGCTCCCACAGCTGCTTTCTTTCTATCAATAAAGTACGGGGGAGGAAGGCAGTGGAGAGCAGGAAGCCTCCCGAGATTAGGACCGGGGGCAGAGACGTATAAGAGGCTGGAGAGCCGACAGCTAATGCTGGTGAAGGGGGCGGGACCCGACCAGGGCAGTAAGGAAATGCTCTATGAAGGCAGAAAGAAGGGAACTGCTGCTAAACTATAACATTTAGTTAATACAAACCTATTAGAAAGTTGTTTATTTTCACGGTCCTTTTTTTTTTTTTTTTTTTTTTTTTTAAATATGATCATTGTAGTGAGAAAATCCTTTTAAATCACTTCATCAAATTATTTATTTCTCGACTTTCTCTCCCACTTCATACCACCTTAAGATTAGAAACAGGTCTGTGGAGTCGGAGTCGGTGCCTATTTTGCAGGAGTCGTCATAAAATGTAGAGACTCTAACTCCACACATATATAATAAGTGGGTCCAGTTAGTTTGATGCAGTGCAAAGAGCAATATTATAAACAGTCGTCTTACATATCTTATACATAAATGTTACTTGCAAGTATTTAGCATCTGCTTAGTTCTGCAGAATCTTGTCATGTATATGCATTGTTACTGTTTTGCTCCTAAAAATCAAAATGTTAATTTTTATTATTTTGTTAGTATTTGGGAAATCTGCCTTTGGTTTTCAGCACTGCCTGAATCCTTTTGGACTCTGGATCAGATTCAATCATATCTTAACCAAAATCTGATCCCAGGTCTCTTCTACACATTCAAAAGATCAAAACATTGTTACCCTTTTGCTTGTCAGTGTCTGTTCTACCTAAATAGCTTGATTATTGTATCATAAGGTGATAAACAGCCTGATGTAACCATTTTACTACAGTAAAGTTATCACTTAAACATGCGCCGTGTATGAGGGAGTCAGGAGTCGGAGTTTGGGAAATTGAGGAGTCGGGGCTTTGGCTTGCCGACTCCACAGCCCTGATTTGAAAAAACTGTCAGATTTTGTGGAGAGACAAGTTTGGCTGATATTTCAGATAACATGCCGTCTATAGAGTCTGTGGAGAGGGGAAGAAGGGAAACTGCAGAATGAGACCGGCTCACAGAAAGGCTTTTGAACGGCATAGGGTTATACCTCATCCCACTGCTTTATTTGCAGCTTATACTGCTTAGTACTACTTCATCGTGTATTCCATGCTGCTAAGGGTGTGGAATAGAGATACAGGGGAGCAGGATCTTTCCTCATGTGTGCGGTGTATAGGCGGCATCATGGCAGCTAGTCACCCACTAATCCAAGAACAGCTGAAAACTAGAGATGGAGACTGCAGAAGGGAAAACGGCACTAATATCCAAGCTACATAATGACCAGAAATAGTGCTACTCCTTATACAGCTTATCTTAAAAAGTTACCAAATGTTTAGGCAACCTTGAAGAAATCAAGCAAAGCCCCATTCTGCACCTGTTTAGGTGATAAAAATTGGTGCTTATGGGTGAATATTTCCTGTGAATGTGATGAAAAGTCCTCAGTTGATATTTCCATCAAAAATCGTTGCTTTTTTATGAAGTTGACTGCAAATCTATTTTAAGGCAACAATTTTGTTTTTCCTTCCCAGGTGCTAGAGTTTCAGAAAGCCTATGATGATTTCTGTCAAGCTGAAGGAGGGGCTCCACAACCTTACTTCTTAATCTGTTACACAGAGGAGTCTTTTTCTCTGTCTCCTTTGCAGAAATATCAGGAGTTTTATACAGAGAAGGACAAGGTAAAAAAACAAAACGGACATCGTAAATTTGTATCCAATCCTATAACACAACAGTCACTGTGCTCCTCCAGTTATGTATAGAAATAAATATTGTATGGTACTCCATTACATGTACTAATAAAGGAAACCGCACCGCTCATAAAAATTGTTTGCAAAAGTGATGTGCAAGCCTCCGGAGTCAGACCCCAGGTCCTCCACAATGATGCAAAAAATAGAAATAAGAGGCAACACCATCAAACTACAAAAACACGTGGATTGAATCACCCATGTCTTTACAAATGACTGTGTTTCAGCCCTTCCAAAGGGCCATTTTCAAGCCGTTTGTAAACTCACATGTTTTTTAAATTTTATGTGCTGCCTCTTTTTTCTATTTTTTGTATTGTAATCATGCTACATATGATATTTTTATTATACTTTAGAAACTACCTTTTTTCTTGTTCTACTTAGCACCGACTGCCCATGGGCCCTACCTAATGGTATAGGCACTATAAACATGGATGTACAAGCTGGCTTATACACTACCTAATGGTACAGGCACTATAAACATGGATGTACAAGCTGGCTTATACACTACCTAATGGTACAGGCACTATAAACATTGATGTAAAGCTGGTATGACTACCTAATGTACGCACTATAAACATGGATGTACAAGCTGGCTTATACACTACCTAATGGTATGGGCACTACCTAATGGTACGGCACTATAAACATGGATGTACAAGCTGGCTTATACACTACCTAATGGTACGGCACTATAAACATGGATGTACAAGCTGGCTTATACACTACCTAATGGTACAGGCACTATAAACATGGATGTACAAGCTGGCTTATGCACTACCTAATGGTACGGCACTATAAACATGGATGTACAAGCTGGCTTATACACTACCTAATGGTATGGGCACTACCTAATGGTACGGCACTATAAACATGGATGTACAAGCTGGCTTATAACATCTTCCTAAGGGTACGGCAACTATAAACTTGGATGTACGCTGGCTATACACTACCTAATGTACAGCACTATAAACATGGATGTACAAGCTGGCTTATACACTACCTAATGGTACGGGCGTTACCTAATGGTACAGGCACTATAAACATGGATGTACAAGCTGGCTCATACACTACCTAATGGTATGGGCACTACCTAATGGTACAGGCACTATAAACATGGATGTACACGCTGGCTTATACACTTGAGGTTCTGCTGCTCTATGGGACTCGGAATAGAAATTCCCTTGGCAGTTGCTGCAGTGCCCCACGAGAAGTTAAAACTGTGCCCCACACTCTGTACATTTCTGCAGAAATTGCAGTAGTCCCCCAACCTCTCCAGTAGTCATGGTAGTCTTCCCCCCACCCCCCCCCCACGCCCACTTCTCAATATACACCTGCCTGCACCTCCTTAGTGCAGGCTGAACCCTAATGACCCCAAGTAATCATTTACAGCAATCCTCCACCAGTCCTCCTCTCAATAGCGACAACAAGCCTCCATCAGCCTCCCTCCCCTTTCAGTAGTCACAAAAAGCCTACAGCAGCCACAGAAAGCCTCCCCCTACTATTCTGTTATATATGCATCTTCCTGTATCATTCTCTGCTGGCAGAGAATGACATACAGCAACCTTTGTAGCTTCCTTTGTAGACGGTCTTATTTATCATTTGGATATAATGCTGTCTAAATAAGAAATTACAATGTTCAAATGACATCCTAACTTTTAGCAAATGCAAGACATTCAGTTTCCAGAGTCTTTGCTATTTATAGTAAATGCCTCCTCCTATACCTCCTGCACCCTATGTGGTGGTGAGTATTATAGACCAACACCCATGAATGCTACATCCATGGGCCCATAACAGAACAACTAAATCCAACAAGTTCTCATTAGTCTGCTGGAAGAGACTAAGGGGGACATGTCCCATTAGGGCTGCACCATTTTTTTTGGTTTCTTTAGCACGAAAAAACTGACGCTGTATTCTCTATATAAATGAACTGTTGTACACCCAACCTAGGCGCATTTTATGCCAGGCACGACCCTTTTGAATGCGCCTAAAGTAGGCGCATCAAATATGCTAGCAATGATATGCTATGTGCCTTTTTTGGTAAATGCCAAAATTAGGCGTATTAAATATGCTATACCAAGCATAAGAAAAAAACCAACCTCAATTTGTGTATTTAAGACTTAACCTTTAATAGATTATTTAAAAGAAGGGAATAAAGGAAATAACTCGTGTATAGTAACCAAATTCCACCACCAAAAATCGTTAAGATATAGGGTTAGGGAAGGTAAAGGGACAAGAGCTAGGGGAAGGTCAAAAAAGCCTAAATATCCCTACTTGTCCTAAAAATTACCCTATTAACCTATACAGGGATATCGTCCCGAAAGGGACGTTCCTGTCCGGAACCTCACCCTAAGGCACACTAACCCTAATTAGACAATGACTCTGTTTAGAAATTCATTGGGTATAAATAAATTGTCCTATCCCAATCTACAACTGTCTATTAGTAGTCAAAGCCTATATAAATAGTACTCTTACCCCACACTTAAGTAAGGAAAATACAATGTCCTATCCTGTATGTCCTATCCCGACATGTTTCATTGTCCCAAACAAATCTTCAGGCAATTAATTGAGAATAAATGACAACAGGTTAATAGCCAATATGTGTTAATGGCGTAAACCCCGACTAAAGGACCAATTAGTTCCTAGGGAAGATAAAATCTATACATCAATCGGTGGTATCTAACCCCCGGTATATTTTAATCAGTACACGCCACATAGAACGAAGGCCCAAAATCCCAACAAGTACAAGAAATTGAAAATATCTCTAGAATAGAAGGCATATATATGGGAAAGCAGCCCGTGTTTCTCAAGTATGGATAGAAGTAAGATAACTCCATAAGTAACCTTGATAAGTATACACCACAGAAACCACAGATTTGGGTTTTTGTATAAGGGCATTGATAGCAACTAATCCCCTGAAGTTTTGTTTGGGACAATGAAAACATGTCGGGATGGAGCATACAGGATAGGACATTTTAATTTTTCCCTTTTTTAAGTGTGGGGTAAGAGTACTATTTATATAGCTTTGATATAATACAGTTGTAGATTGGGATAGGACAATTTATTTACAACCAATGAATTTCTAAACAGAGTCATTTGTTAAATTAAAGGGTTAAAAGGTGGCCTTAGGGTGAGGTTTTCCGACAGGAACGTCCCTTTCGGGACGATATCCCTGTATAGGTTAATAGGGTAATTTTTTGGACAAGTAGGGATATTTAGGCTTTTTTGACCTTTTCCCCCAGCTCTTTTTCCCTTTACCTTCCCTAACCCCATATCTTAACATTTTTGGTGGTGGAAATTTGGGGTTTCTATAAAACGAGTTATTTCCCTTTTTTCCCTTCTTTTAAATAATCTATTAAAGGTAAGTCTTAAATACACAAATTGAGGTTGGTTTTTTCTTTTGGAATTTATTTTGTGTATGATTGGAGACATTGGGAGAAATCTGCTAGTCTCTTAGGAATTTCTTTAGGCTATTATACCAAGCATAACACACGCCAGATTTTTGACAGGTTTATTTATTCAGACGCATTATATACTCATTTAATGTGCCTTAAAACTGGTGTGGAAGTGCCTCTTTTCTGACTTGTCGCCCTAAGGCTGTGTCTCCACTGCACATATTTTAAGTTTTTTTCAGAATTTTTTTTTTTCTGGAACCGCTGAAATGACTGAACACAGATCCCCTAGATTAATATGAGAATTTTTGTTTCCCTCTGGGGCCCGTTTTTTGAAAGTGTTGCAAAAAAAAAGACAGAGCAACAGAAAAATTTTCTATAGAGTCCCCATGTAAAAAGCCGACGTAATTTTTAAGCTTCCCCCCCCCCCCCCCCCCCCAAAATCCCAGCTTTCAAAGCGTGCATTTCTGGCTTTTTTTAGCTGTGTTTGACATCAAAAAAAAAAATTTTTTAGAACGGTTTAGAATTTGGGTTTTAGTGGCTTTTTGTCTTGTAGACCTAGCCTAATGCAGGAAAAGCAGACAGCGCTGTCGTTTTTAAACCCCCCTTGTGCATCCCTTGCCCCCAGGGTTCATAACCTCCCTGCTTTTAGCACCAGGTGGAAGCATCTGTCCTCTAGGCCAAAAGTGAAACTGATCACCAGTACGTCTGGTTCTGGGTTTTTATCCAGCCCTGACCTCTAATTCCTTCAATGGTTGGTATCCCTTCTTAGTGAGATAATACAAAGTAAATATGTATGGAGACTGAAGCCTTGCTCACGCAGTGTTTTTTTTTTTTGCAGTTTTTCACAGTACTTGATTCGTACCAATTACACAGAAATACACAAAAATTTAAACCCCTTTATTTCAGGGGAAAAGGGGCACAGTATCTGTGCTGCCGATCTGAAATATGTGTGTTTAAAAAAAAAAAAAAAAAAAAAAAAATACATAAATTATTTATGCAAATTATGCAGTGGGGCTGTATACTCAAAAAACATGTCTAAAACCCCACAGCAGAAAATGTTTGCAAAATTGAAAAGCACGCCTAAAACACACTATGCGGTTTTCCGAAGCTAAATTTCTCTTGAAATCATTGTCACATTTTTCAGCCTCTGACATATAGCGGGTGAATTTTTATAGTTTCGGAGTACTATATGCCCCCTGGAGTCACCATTACAATTCTCTCACATTGCTAAAAAGAGTAATAATTTATCTGCTTGTTGGACCTGACGATAGCTTGTCTTTTTTTTCCCTCTAGGTAACTCTTGGAGTATATGACCCATGCACACTAACTCAGTACCCTGGATGGCCTCTGAGGAACGTACTGGTGCTAGCAGCTTTACACTGGTAGTGGGTCTCCATGTCTCAATGTTTTGTCTCATAGGCCTTTGTGTGTGAATACTGTTGGTAACCAAATCAGGGATGGCACATAGCCACCAGTCTGATTTCTGATTGCAAAGATTATTTCCAGTACAACCTTAAAAAAAAAACAAAAAACATAAGCCAATGCACATCATCTGTTGTGTTTGCCTCAGGACTTGAATATATCTCTGCGGTCCATTGTTAATATTCTTCTTCATAGACTTATTTTAAATCCCTTTAAGTACAGGGTGAAATATGTTTTCCTTTTTATGTAGACTGTCTTATTTATCGTTTGGGCATAATGCTGTCTAAATAAGAAATTACAATGTTCAAATTACATCCTAACTTTTAGCAAATGCAAGACATTCAGTTTCCATAATCTATGCCTCCTCCTATACCTCCATGTGGTGGTGAGTATTATAGACCAAAAACCATGAATGCTGCATCCATGGGCCCATAACAGACCTACTGACTCCAGCAAGTTCTCATTTTGACATTGGCTGCAAAAGTTTGCCCCAGATTGTTTTATGCGACATTGCATGGTCAAAATGGAGCTAGACAGTTTGCCACTGGCAAACAGTTGAGAGAGCATTGTGATCTTGGATGTGCACTTTTCATCAGTGTGTAGGAAGCTTTTTGTAGTTAAGTTTATGCAAAGTATTGTACTAAAAACCGTAAAATTAGCCGCGGTTGTATAATATAACGGAAAAAAGTTAAGTACTCTCTTTTACAATCCATCACCAATTCACATCCAGTTGGCGCAGGACCACTGCAGCTAATCAGTTACCTTGTCGGCCCGGGCCCGGTTCCATTGACACACCGCCAGGAGTAAAAACTGACTGGGCGGGGGTGTCGGTAATGGTTTGTGGCGGGGGCCCACGGAGGGCTGCTGGTCAGTGGGCAACCAAAGGTAAAACCCCGTGCAAGTGTACTCAGCTGTAAATTTAAAAGTGTCAGGACTTTTTTCTTTTCCCCTTTCCACAAAAAGGACATATTTTAATCATTTGTTAACACATTTTGTGAATATTATATCTTTTCATGGGGGTAACACTGAAGATAGGACAGTAGAAGAAAAGTAGCAGTGACATTGTATAACAGTGTAAAGTTGTGTGCCGAAAAAAATCTGACACAGTCATCAATTTTAAAACCGCGGGAAAACAGAAGTGAGTCACCCCTAAGTTAATGGATATATTTACCCCAAAATTCAAATTTTTTGTGTCCCCCTTATTTTCCAGCACTGCCCTTTCTCTTTGAGTATGGGTTTTCCCAGAGTTTACAGGTTGCCACTTAATTCCCCGTCCCCTCTCCCATGACGACGACGCGAAGGGGTTTGGTGGTGTTAGGACCTTTTGCTCCCCACCTTCCATTTGGGATGCCCCACAAGGGGGGTTTTTGGGCCTTTAACAGTTGGCAAGTCCTTTAATTTAAAAAAATGGTAGTGCACACCTAATTTTGGTATGGGGTGGGGGAGATTGGGAAAGGACCGAGGGCCAGTATAAAAATAACTCAAAATCCCCCTGACTCCAAAAAAGTCTTGTGCAAAATACAAAATATATAATTTTATTAATACATTGGGATAGGGTCATCTACACCATATACATCATAACAAAACATACTCAATGAATGCTTTACATAAGGAATAGATGGTTATAGATTAAATAACAACGTTTTTGCTGCTGTCTTTATCAAGTAAACATCTATAATAGAAAATATGAAGATAGGATATGGTGGATGCGATAACACATAGGAAAGACTGTTGTAGACAGGAGGAAAAAGTAGCGATCTAGGTATGATATCGAGTTGTAGAAAGATGAGACGGGCAAGAGCCTGTTTGGTGCCGGCATGGAACTAATAGGGGTCAGTATGTCTAGAGGTAAGGACAAGACTTCCGGAAATAAATGGAAGCGTCTTGACCTTACCTCTAGACATACTGACCCCTATTAGTTCCATGCCGGCACCAAACAGGCTCTTGCCCGTCTCGTCTTTCTACAACTCGATATACCTATATCGCTACTTTTTCCTCCTGTCTACAACAGAATTTCCTATGTGTTATAGCATCCAGCATATCCTATCTTCATATTTTCTATTATATATGTTTACTTAATAAAGGCAGCAGCCGAAACGTCATTTAATCTATAACCATCTATTCCTGATGTATACGGTGTAGATAACCCTATCCCAATGTATTAATAAAATTATATATTTTCTATTTTGCACAAGACTTGTTTGGTGTGCAGTGGATTTTGAGTTACTATATGCTTGGCAAGTCCAGCACCTTTACCTTCCTTTACTACCTTTATTTTCTTTAGCAAGACAGTGGTCCTCTTGGAGGTGTGTTTGGGGTCACTATCATGTTGAATAAAGCCCTGCGGCCCAGTTTCCGAAGGAAGGGGGATAATGGTCTGCTTCAGTATATCACAGTACATGTAGGCATTCATTGTTCCATTAAGAGAACTGTAGCTCCCCACAGCTAACAGCACTCATGCAGCCCCAAACCATGACACTCCCACCATGCATGACTGTAGGCAAGATATATTTATTTTGTGCCCTTCCCCTGGTTGCCCCAGACCCCTTTCCCCCATCGAACCAAAATTTTTTCTTTTCTCATCAACCACGGACGGGCTCCAGTACCCTTTTCCCTTAGTCTGCTTGTCCTAGGTTTTTTTGTGCATTTTTAAAGAGGTTTCCTTTGGGATGACAGCACAGCCCAAATTTTGATGCTGTGCTTATGGCTCAGCCTGACGGGCTAACCCACCCTTTTACCCTCTATGCAATGTGGCACCCTACATGTCTATTTTGAAAGTCTCGGGTATGATTGAGCACACATGAACCCTTGGTTCACCTTGGAGGGGCCTTTCGGTTGAAACTATTTTGTTTAACCACTATATGTTTTTTGGCCCCCGTGCTCAGCTCAGTTTCAGGTTGTGGCAATTCTTAACCCTAGCCATCTTTATGTAGAGCAAAAAAATTTTTTTTTCAGATCCTCAAACAGTTTTTGTCAGGGGTCCATGTTGAACTTCCATGACCAGTTGAAGTTTGTGAGATAACAAAAAACGAAATTCCTGCTCCCCTTTCCGCACCGGACCTTGAGTCGCTTGCCCGCAGAACACTTATTTAGGGGTGACCACTTTTTTTTTTTGCCAGGGTTTAGAAAATTGATGGCGTGTGGGAGTTTTTTTGAGAACCCCCAAATTTACACTTTTAGACAACTGTACAATGACTATTTTCCCCTTGTATCATAGGTCAAATCTTCGTATTTTCTCATAAAAAGATAAAATAAAATATTTAAAAAAGTGTGGGGTGAATCTTTTTTGAGATCATGTCAATATGTTTAAAATTCTGTTTTGCACAACGGGAAAATTTTTTTATACTTTTATGGGGGAGTTGGTAATAGGGCGACAGTTTGAACGGGGCTGCGCCAAACTGGCATTTTTACCCTGATACGGGGCACCCCCCATTATACATTTTTGGGGGCGGGGCACTAGAACGGCGAAGCTACTATTTATATTGCAAGGATTTCTAGGCCCCATTACTGGGAAAACGGGTTTATACAACTTTTAAAGTGGCATCCCTATCCAGAAGGCCCCCAGCGCTGAATTGCCTGATTTACAGGGTTCAAAACGGGCATAAAATTCCTTTTAACAGCCAAAAACACAGTCGCCCTCAATGTTTCATTTTCTGTATCAAGCTCTTGCCCCTTTTTACCAAATCGTTAAGTCCTAAAATTTGTTTTCCCTCCTGCCTCCAAAGATTCAATGCAACCCCTTTTTAAAAAAGTCCTTTAGAGTACAAAATCAATTTTTTGGTACCCCACAGTGCCGTTGCTATTGAAAAAATTTTTTTCCAACCCCATGTGAACACAACTTTTTGTTGCATAAAGTGGTCTAGTTTTTTGGGCTGTCCCCAGCACAAAGATTGGCAATGATTCCTATATAGCTAGTTGGAGCGTAAGCCTTTTTCAAAATTTAGACTACTTCTCTTAGATCCAATCTTTAAGCTTGTTTTTGCTTTATTTTTAGAAGGGACCCGAGGTGAGACAACTAAGGGTTTCCTAAAAATCAAAATGTTTCCCCTTTTTCAAAAATAGGTGATGAGTCTGATCATTGGGGTCTTAACGATTGAGAAAGTCGCAGTTTCATGATCAGGGGAGGCCCATTCCAAAGTTTGAATAGAGCGGTAACTGAGCTCCATCAAAGCAAGGGGCTTTAGAAAAACAATTAACCAAACTTGGCTTTTTTTTTTTGTCCTGTGATTTTAGATAAAGCAACCCACAACCAGCCGTGCTCTTTTTTCCAGGGGTTTTCTGCCCTTGTTCTCTTTATCATTTCCCACTGTAAACCCCCCATGATTAATGTGGTAGGCGATAAGTTTTGTTCCTAAGTAAAGCCGTCTCATTTAGAGTTTCTTTCTGACCTAAGACACAGACTATAAAAGCTTAGTGTGTTTGAAACCAAGGTTTTAAAAATGTTTTTTAAATTTTCAGTGTATAATTTTTTTCTGGGGTCTGGACAGGATAAATGTTGGGTGTAGACCGGTTTTGGACAGAAGTTTAATTTTAAACATTTTTGGAGCTCTTGACTTGGTTTATTAATTAAAAAAACCTTTTGCTGTCCAGGGTGGGGCTCAATTTTCAAAATTTCACTTTATTAATATATCAAGTATACTTAGGCAGCTGTTCCTTTTAAAAGATGAATGATTGCAAAAACCCATGAAGGGCCCAATGCCCCCTCGAAAACTAACCCATTTTTTTCCTTTTTTTGGGCAAAGACTTTGGAGTCTCTGTCTCCATTGCGATGAAAACCCCGCACCTTACATTTTAATTGCTTGTCCTCCAACAGTGAGACAGTGCGCCTTCTGTACAAATCAAGGATTACATCTCTGAAATGGACAATTAATGACCTTAAATTCTCTGCTCTTACAGATCAGTGCTGAAATTAACAAGCCTGTTACGGGTTTCTAGTTCTTTTGGGATTGTTTTAGCAAATCATGCTTTGATGAAAAAGTAAGAATGTTTTTTGCTGCCGTTTCTTGACAAGGGAAATGTGTGGTTTACTGGGTAAATGTAAAAAAGTGACTGTGCCAGTTTTCTGGTGTGATTTGCGGCAAAAAAAGTTTTTCCTCCTGGCGACATATTTTTAAAAAGTCTTTCGCCAAAAACGACCGTACCAACTGGACAGTTCTTAGGGGTTTGAGGAATGGGGTTTACAAATTCTGCGATCCATGCCAATTCAAAGGGCAGAAAAATTTTGCCAAGTTTCTGTCTAAAAGGGGGGCACATTTATAAAGTCTGTGAGACACTTTATACTATGTTAAATTACATAACCGAAAAATTTTAAAAGCTGTCTAGTCTGGCCGTGTTCTACATTGCAATACCCTTAAAGGGGTTGTATCATTTTTTAAAATGGTTTTAAAGAAAAAGGGAAGTGAAAAAAGCAATTTTAAAATTGGATGCCTTTAAAAGCTGTCTTCTTTTCACATCTCCTTATCTTCGTTTTGGTTAAAACATGTTCCCCTTTCCCGGTCGGATTCCCCCTCCTTTAAATTTTATTGGCTGCCCGGGTTACTAATTTACATTTGTCTGGCCCCCCCGGGCCCATTCACGGGGGAGACATTTCCCCCTCTCTCATCAAAGAAGGGGCCGGCACAATTTCAGTCTGCACAGCCGCAGAAACAAGGGCATGCCCCCCTTTACCCAAAAGAAAACAGCAAAATTGTGCATGTTTCTTTTTGCAAACATTTGATGGAGCATTATGCGCCTCCTCACTCAAAATAAGGGACCACAGCAATTCAAACCCGCACAGCCCGAAGAAACAGATAATACTGCAGGGCTTCTACAATCCGAAAACAGAGAATTGTTTTCGGCCAAAAACTCCTGCATGTAAAAATAAGGGAATCTGTGCGCCGGCATGAGTTCGTAGAAGACTGGTTCAACTGTAACAAACCCCCACTGTAGAGGGAAAAGATCATGCTCTGGTTTGGAAAAGTCTAACAATGCAACCTGTGGTATGTAAACTACTTACAAAATAGACGCATTTGGGGGGAACGACACGGGCATGGGACTCAGGGGGGGGAGGGGATGGGGGATTGGGAGTGACTGAACATGAAGGGGGAAATAATTCATCCCCCTTCAGTTTAAAAGCACCCAGCGGAAGGGAAAGAAACCCCCCCAAATTTTTTGATGAGAAGCTGAGAGCCAATTAAAACCAGAACAAAAAAGCGATACATCCCCTTTTAAAGTACGGTTTTAACTCTACCCAAAGTAAATATTACCCATTTTTCAGGTTTGTTCATGTTAGGTTATTATTTTTTTTTAGTGGAATTTAAAGGGGAGTCCCCCAAACATCGATTCACTTACCCCCCCCCCTTTTTTCTGTTTCATTTTTGAATTCAGGAGCGATTTTTGGCTGCTGAGGCACAGTCGTACTTGCAACCCGGGCGCAACCTTTTGGGGGACATTGAACGGTCTGAGCTTTAACGACCTGGGAGCTGAGCACTCATACAAGAGGGGATATCTCAGAATAGGGTAGGACACTGTTAATAACACTATTGCAAAGCACTTGTTTTTGCAAGATCTTTAATAAAAACAATCCTTGTAGTAGACAACCCCTTTAAGTATTAAAAAACTTTAAAACAATAAACACAAAATTCAGTTTTTTAAAAGGGGTCTTTATTATTAAAGGGTTTTGCCAAGAAATGATTTCCTCACTAACAGATGGTTCCCCCCTCTGAGCCTTTTTAAAAAAGGGGGGTTTTGTTTCGGGGTTTAAAAAAAAAAAAAGTGCCTCCCTGTAATTCATGTCCACCTCCCTTTCACCTCTCCAGGGTGAATTCAGTCTCTTTGTTGAGCAAAAAATGTTTGGCTAAACCCCAAGGATAACTGACTGTGTACAAGTATTGGGTTTTTTTTCTCTCTTATCGCTAGGGTAAAGACAGCCCGGGGAGCCATTTTACGGACTACAGGGGAGGGGAGGGGGAAATGAGCAGGGGCTTGCATGTTTACTCAGAAATTAAATTACAACCCGCGATTCTCTATACACAGACCAGGCACTGACACAGAAACAAAGCTAGTGCGAGCCCCTAGCACTGTTTTTTTCTCCCCCCCCCCCCCCCTTTAAAGCCCTTTCTTGTCCCCGCCATCAATAAAAAGTGCAAACAAAACCCGTCGGCCCGGGGTTGCCAGATCATCCTGGTGTACTAAATTTAAAAGTCAGGAACGAATCATCTAAGTGGCTGCAGCTCTCGAGGCTTCCTTTTTTTATTCACTATAATTAGAAAAGTGATTAACTACCCATTTTGGAGGATCCCACATCAACATTAGATTTTGGCAAAACCCCCTTTAAGAGAAAAAGTAATCAAAACCTACAGGGCCTTGTGTGAGAAAGTAATTCACCCTCCCCTCTTAAAACATAAAATAACTGTGTTTTCCCACATCTTTGGGAAGCAGAGTTCAATTTCCCTATCCCGACCCAGGCCTAATTACTACCAGACTCTTTCTCAAGCAAGGAAGCACTTAAATAGACCCTGCCTGACAACATGCAAAGGTACAAAAGATCTGTGTAATAAAAAGCTAGCCACTTAGTTGACTCAGTATCCTTTTCTTTATAGCCCGGATATGGGACCCCACATATACCCAACAGCAGTGAATAGTAATCCGCCTATTTCTTAAAACATATACTTTAATTCCTTTCACCTTTAAAAGCATACATACGCCCAATCTCTTTGACGTTATGCAATTATGCCATGTAAATCAATAGGATACTTAAGTCATAAGTTGCGGCGGACCGCCGTTCAAATGCAGTGTCCACAGACCATCACAGTCTTCATCCCGACGGGGTTTCCTCTTTCTCAAGCAAGAAAGAGGCAACATTGTCTCGAAATGTCGCTACTAGACGTGCGCTCAGCCCGGTCTCCTGGCGTACCTCCGAGGAAACCCTGTCGGGATGAAGACCGAATGGTCTGTGGACACTGCATTTGAAGGGCGTCCGCCGAAAATTATATTTAAGTATCCTTTTGTTTTACTGCAAAAATGCATAACCCAAGAGTTTGGGGCTATTATCTTTTAAAGGGTGAAAGGAATTAAAGAAAATTTTTTAAGAAAAGGGTTTACTATTCACTGCTGAAAGGAAAAAAGACCTCAGAAGCTGACATCATGGAGAAATCTAAAAAAATTTCGGGAAAAAAATAAAACAAATAATTGAGATCCCTGTCGGGAAAAAAAGAATAAAGCCATCTCAAAAAGAAATGGGCCCAAAGAGAACCCAGTGAGATTCATTATCCACAAAGGAAAAAACATGGAACGGGGGGAAACCCTTTCTCTGGTGTAGCTCCGGCCCAAAAATTCCCCCAAAGAGTGCAGCAACGACTCATCCATGAGGTTACAAAACACCCCACAATAACATAGAAAGAATTGCAGGCCTCGCTTGCCTCAGTTAACCCCTTCCGACATAGGATGTACCTATACTTCCTTAAGGGAAGTGGGTTCCCGCAAATGGACATACCATCGCCTGCAATTTGTGGGCTTACAACGCCCCCCGCACGATCGCAAAGGGGGACCAAGGGTATTTTCCCCCGGGTCCATCCGAATCCCCGCGCCGGAAAGCTCCCTGTGGGTAATTAACCCTTACTGTCGATCCCACGCTAGGTACTGACAGGAGGAGTTAGCTCCTCCTGTCTGTAATCGGTCTGTGTCAGTACCTTCCATCCCAGGAGTGTTGTAATAAACACATCCTGGGTGTTTGTGTGTTTACCATCCCCCGAAATGCTTGGGACATTGCGGGCAGGGTGTTGACTCGCCAGGGAGACCATATAAGCAGTTGTGTTTTATACTGATCTCTATTTTATCAGTGATCTGAGGGTCACTTAACAAATCCCCTATGGGAAAAGTGAAGAAAAGGTAAAATAGAAAAAAAAAATGCACAAACACGAAAAATTAAATAAAAACACGTACACCGGCCTTTTCTCCTTTACAAACGGCAATCTCCCCCAAAAAAAATAAAAAAAAAATAAAGTAATCGTATTTGGTATCACCTCGTGCTTAACGATCTACCCTATAAATCTGTCATTGTATTTAAACTGCACAGTGAACACTGTAAAAAAAAAAAAAAAAAAAAACAAAAATTGCATTTCTTTTCACCCAAATAGCACATAAAATGGAATAAAAGCGATCAAAAACTGATATAAGTGCCAAACTGGTGCCAAATAACACGTTAATTCATTCAGCATAAAAAAGCCCTTACATACCTCTATATGCAGAAAAATTATGGCTATCAGAATATGACCTTGCATAAGAATAAGAATGAATAAGATGTGTTTTTATTGTTTTACACAATAAAAAAAAAAGTGCTTCAGCATAAAAATACTATATAAATTGGGTATCACTGTAATTGTACTGACCAACAAAATAAAACTAACTTGCTTGATATACTGCACAATGAGCGCATTTTAAAAAAAAAAAACCTACTGGGATTGCGTATTTTCTTCCCCCCTCCCTTCCCAAAGAAAACAGATTTAAAACTGATCAAAAACCCTTTGCCCCCCCCAAAAATACAAAAAAAACGTCAACTCATCTCACAAAAGACCAGCCCCTACACATCTCCGTAAAGAAACATAAGAAAGTTATGGCTCTCAGACTGCGGCAATGCAAAAACGTTTTTTTCCTTTTTGAATAAAAGTGTTTATTTTTGTAAAGCATAAAAAAAAAAAATATACAAAATTTGGGGGTCGCTGTAACGATTGGCCCGTGAGTAAAGCCAACATGTAATTTATACTGAATGGGCCGCTTAAAAAATAAAAAAACACTACCAGGACTGATTTATTTTGTTCAAAACGCCTCACAAAAACCTTAATAAAAAGTGATCAAAGCGTCTCATGCACCCCATAATGGTACCAATAAAAATGTCGCCTCATCCTGCAAAAAACAAGCTCCTAATCAGCTCCATGCGCAGAAAAATAAAAATGTTATGGCTATCAGAATAGGACAACATAAAAACGTATTTTTTTTATAAACACATTTCTTTTGTGTTGAAAAAAAACATAAAAACTATATAAAATTATATCGTTGTAATTTTTCCGACCCCATGGTTTTAAAATTATAATTTTTATACCCCCGTGAACGTGTAGAACCCCAAAAACCTCATTGGGTCCATGAGGGGGTTGAATCCAAAATGGGGGGATTTGGAAGGGTTTTATTTTTCTGGACTTTGGGGGCTTTGCAAAAGGGCATGGCCCCCCCCAAAATCTCATTTTAAAGCCAAATAGGTTCCCTCCCTCGTACGCCCTCCATGTGCCCAAATACTTTAACCCCTTATAGGGTTTTCCGAACTTTGGGAAAAAATTGCGCAACAAAATTTTGGGGGGCTTTTTTTGTAGGGTTCCTTTAAAAAGAAACCTCAGCTAAAAATTTCGATTGGGAAAAAAATCATTTTCATTTTTACATAACGTAAAAATTTTTGTGAAACACCTTTTGGATGATATAAAATCACGCAACCCTGGATATATTACTTGTGTTTAGTTTTTCCAATATGGGGGCTTTTGGGGGGGGTTTTTTTAAGTTTTCGCACCTTTGGTGTCCAGAAAACCAAAAGGTGCCCAAATAAAATCTATTGAAAATGAGACCCCCAAAGGGCGGTAGGGGCTCCCCCTACTCTGGGCTTGGGGGTTTACCAAATAATGCACAGGGGCCCCATATGGGATATCACGAAAAAAGGCAAAACTGGGGAATAATATTAAATTTTCATTTCCCTTGGCCCTATGATCGGTTTCTGGCTAATGGGTGAAAATTTTGCAAAACAAAAAAAAGGAAAATTTTAAATTTTTACTTCCCCCTTTTTTGGGTTTTATTTTGTGAAAAACCTAAAAGGTTAAAAACTTTCCCTTTAACACTGTTGTAAAATACTTTAAGGGGTTTAGTTTCTTAGATTATTATTTCAAATTTTTTTGAAATTGAAAAATAATACTAAAAATTTTTAAGCCCCAAAATGTCGAAAAAAAAAAAACAATTTTTAAAAAAAAGTTTCCAGCCTACAGTAAAATATGGTACATTTGTTATAAAAACCATTTTGGTGGAATACCTATCTGTCTAACACCCAGAAATTTTTTAAGTTTGAAAATTGCAAATTTTTCCCGATATTTTGGTATTTTTCACAAATAAACAAGGATTGTTTTGACCAAAATTTCTTACCAACTTAAAGCACAATCTATGAATCGCATGGATAGGTGAAAGTTCAAAAATTTTTTTTCACAAAAAGTGACGTGTCATTTTTTTTAAGAATGGTTGTTCGGACTCCCCCATAAAAAAAGAACAGTGAAAAAAAATCCCCCTGCAGGGCAGATTTTCCAAAATAAAACCACAAATGAGCAAAAAGAACTTTAAAGGCTATTTTCCATTTTGCCAGAAAACATCTTTGATCCCCCCCAAAGATTTTTTGGGAGAAATTCTGCAAAACTGATGAGTTTAAAAGGTTTGGAAACTTTTTAAAAAAAAAGGTAAGCCCCTTTTACTTGTGGGGGGTAAAACAACACAGCATTTCGGAAAATGATCATGGTTTTTTTAGTGAAATTGGTTTTGGGCTTTTTCTGTTTTTTTGGGAAACCTGGAAGACTTGCATTTGAAAAAGGAAACCCAATGAAATCTGTTTGTTTACCATCAAACCCTGAAGAAAAAATTTTGTCAGGCCATCTTTTTTTTACCTCAAATTTAAAAAAGACTTGGGTTATCCCGCGGGACAAAAATTTAAAAAAACACCCCAAAACAAATCTACCTCAAATGGCAAAAAGAAAAATGAAGACTTTGGAGTCCCCCAAGCCCAAACTCCTGATTTTTAAAATGCAAGGGGAGATCTGGAAAGCCCTTTAAAAAAAAGTGGTTTGTGTTTGGAAACCCCCCCCATGTAAGTGTTTTAACAACAATTCTGGAGATGAGGGGCCCAAAAATTCCCCCCCCCAAAAAATAAATTAAAAAAGGGAACCCCTTGGCATTTATAACAAATGCTTGATTGCCGTTTTTTGTTTGCTAAAAGTGGCCCAAAAAAGTAACTGGGTTTTAAAGGGGGGAATTTTTTTTCCCCAACACAGGGCCCCCCTAGGGTTTTTATTAATTTTTTTCCCTTTTAAAGATAAAGACCTTCATTTTTAAAAACTGCATTAAAGTGTTTTTCTTTTATATTTGTCTTTAAAATTTAAAATTTTTTTGGGGTTTTAAACATTTAAAGGGGACAAAAAATTTTAAAAAATTTTAAAAAATTTGGGAAGGGGGGAAAAAAAATTTTTTCCATCACTATATAATTTTGAACCCCCTTAAAGATGCCCAGGGTTCACTATTACCAAGCAAATTGTGATCCTTTTCTTTCTAAACTGTAGATAAAAACAAAAGATTTTTTAAAAGGGTTTTTTCCCAAGACCCTTTTTGAAAAAAATCTTCTGCCTGTGACCAATTGGGAAAAAAAAAATGAAAACCCAATTCCCTTGCCCCCTCTGGGCCCTCCCCGGCACCTACAGACTTCCGGTGTGCCCTGTCTGTTCTATGACAGCGATGCACCGTTTATCATTCACATGACCACAAGTCAGTCCCGTCCCCTAGCCCCCCGGGGTCCTTGTTTACATGTACAAACCCCTTAGGATTGAAGCCAGTGTTGGGGGGTCAATCTTTTTGGGCCCATGAAAAACACTTCCCAGGGGACCAAACGGAAATCTGGGGTGCTGGGTTTACAGCACAGAAAAAGGGTGAGTAAATTAAGTAAAAAAGGGGTAGGTCTTTTTTTTTTCCCGGGGGTGTTTTTTTTCCCCTGAACAAGAATTAAATTTATTTTATAAACAATTTAAATTTAAGTTTATTTTTTGAAAAAACAATCAAAAAATTATTAATTTCAATAGTCCTTTTCACAAACTTTACAAACCAGCTAAACTCTAATTTTCCTCAAGAATTTTGTTACCCATTTCAATGGTTTTTTTTTCAAACTTGTAAATTTACTGAACCCCGGGATTTATTTAACAAAAAGTAACATTTATTTAAAGACGGCCATGTTATCATCTTTTGGAACAACCCCACAACTCCCAAAATTGTTTTTCATGGGGAATGTCTTGTGGAAACCATTTTTTTCTTTAAATCATTGGGCCCCCTTTTCTAATGTCTAAACAAAAGCACTTTCCTTTTTTTAAACACCTCTTGTCCAGGGAGCCCCCCACACAAGGGAAGAAACCCTATAAATGATCTGCTACAGTCATATAGCAAAAAAGTTTCCCATACAACCCAAAGGTTTTTTTAAGTTCCCCATACTCTAGACCCATGAGAAACTCCCCTAATGTCCCTTCTAAATTTCAAAAAAATTTGGGGCCATGTCTTAAAAAAATTAGCAAAAAATTTTATTTAAGAACAATAAAAAACAAAACCATACACAAGGGGGAGCCCAAATAAAAAATGGAGAAAAGGGAAACCCAAAAATTCACCAGAACGGGAAATGATATTTTTAATAAAAAAGATTGACATAACATTAGGAGAAAGTTAATATGGGGAACTTTAAAACTATTTGAAAAGTAGTATTTTAACCTAGTGTCTATTCACATTATAAGCCCCAAAACACTATCTAAAATGTTTAGAATAAGTAGGTTCACTTGAGCGAATGTTTTCCCCAAAATCCACCCCCCATAAAACAAAAAAAACTGGGAAAAAGTAAAATGAAAAATTGGGGTTTATAGAAAAACCATGTAAGCCCGCAAAAAATACCATAATTTTTTTTCCCGTCAAAATTGAAAGGGGGGGAAGGGTGGGTTCCTCAGCCCACCAGTCGTGAGGGCATTTCCCCAATGGGGTTTTCCTCAAAGTACTTAGATCTATTATCCTGATGATTGCAATAAATAGTACTATCCCTAATTGGCCTCGGGGCCCTCTCCCAACCAATGGCAGACGTGCCCTGTCAGCACCCTCACCGAATAGCGAAGTCAAGTCCTGCCCCCCTCCAGCTGTCCCGAATCCAAAGTGCATGTGCCGGAATGGCGCAAATTCCCGTCATTTGGGAGAACAAATAACAGAAACGCCGGGGTGAAGAGCAGAAACGGTTTTCGTGCCCCTTAGAAACTCCATATCCGTAAGATTACACCTAAAAAATAGTTACAAAAAAGGACAAAAAATTTAAAAAAATTCCCCAATGACTAACCCCCACCAAAAAACAAAAATCCCCAATTAAAAACACAAATTTAGGAATCCCAAAAAGATTGCAAAAGCCCAAAATTTTTTAAATTGGGGGCCAACCTTGGACATGGTGTTTTTGGGGTTAAAATTTTCCACCTGCACTCCTTTTGTTCTAACATTTGTTGAACCCAATTTCCAAAGGGAAATAACCCCTATTTTCTCTGTCAAAACCCTTTACCGGAAGGAGGTTGGATTGGAATCATTAAACTGGAAAAAGTGTTTTGGGATAGTTTTCAAAATGGAGATATTTTGGCAATTTTTTGCAGCCAAGATATCTCTCACTTGGTTTTCCCTTTGTTTCCCAATACGTAGGGCCCCGGGTAGAGAAAACCCGAAGGGGTTTTTTTAAAAACCAAAAAAATATGACATTTTAGTACTACAAAGGGAAAAATTAAACTCAATATCTTAAACTTGTGTTCCATGGACGTGGATGGAAAAAATTGTGGCCGCGTAATTTTTTGCCCTTGCCAAAACCCGTCACCACAAAGGGGAAAAAGCCAATTTTCAGGGTGGGAAAACCCCAAATGGTTTTTTTTTTCTTTTGGGGGCCCCAAAGGCCTTTTGACCTTAAATCTTTAAAATTTTTAAACCATTCCTTGGGTGTCATTTTTGGGGGAAAATTAAAGGGGAAGGCGGGAAACTTTAAAGTTTGGTTTTATCTGAAAAATTTGGGCCCTGTTTCCCTGAGAATTTGTCCGTACTAGACCAATGGGGTGTTATACGTAGAAATAAATCTAACATCATTATCTGCAGATCGTTTTACAGCATTTTTCAACAATGTTTCTCTTGGTGTCTTTTTAGCTCTCAGATAACTTTTATTAATTTTCCTTCGACTATATCCTATTTCACTAAACTGAGACTTCAAATCAGAGACCTGAAATTCAAATTTAGCATCAGATGAGCAGATCTCCAGCTCATGTAGCAATGACTGCCACTATTATTTTCAGGGTGAGACCTTCTATTTCTAAGCTTGAGAAAAATTGCAGTAGGTCTTATTTTCGGGGAGCATCTTATTTTTGGGGGAACAGGGTAGTAGAGGTTTTTCCAAAATCCTCAAAAAAAACCTTTTTAATAGATTAAAGGGGTATTCCAGTTTCTTAAAATCGATGTTAGAGTCAGGTCAGGAGAAAATAGAAAAAAAATTTTATTATTATCTCCCGGCCCCCCGCTGCTATTTTTAGGGCCCTGAGATCTGCTGCTCTTCATTTCCTGTACTGCATGGCTTTCATCTGCAGAACAGACTACTCCATAGTGGAAAAAAATTCAAGTCTCTGCTCTTGGATTTTATGTGGAACAGCAAGTGAAGAGGAGCAGATTCCAGAATAGCATTTTTTTACACTTGTGAGGAAGAATACAAGTGTTATGAATTTACATTTCTTTACAAGCTCTTGAAATATGCATTTGTTTTGCCATTTTTTAAGTTCTATACATAAGCTATAAGACAAATCCAGAAATAAATACCATACCCAGAGTGTACTGTGTTTAAAAAAGCAAAAATAATTAGAAAACAAAAATTCTTTGTTGACTTTTTAATAGTTTTTATAGACCTTTTAAAGAGGTTGTCTGCTAGAAAAAGAATTACATGACATTGAGGCCAGGGTGAGGAAAAAGAGAAAAACTACGTAACCTACCTCTTCCCTGCCACTTCTGTTCCACAGCTCCCTGCCGATCTGCTTCTCCTGACTCGCTGTTCTCTCCCGAACACAGAGGAGAGGTTCGTGCTTTAGTCACATTGGAGTGTGAGCCTCTCCAATGTGTCAGGACAAGAGCCTGGAATGTATGGGGAGCAGATCTCCGGGGGCTCTGGAGTGACTGCGGCCGGGACAGATAGGTAAGCATCAGGTTTTCTATTTTCTTTTCTTGCCCATGTCATTTTTTGTAGACAACCGCTTTAAAACAACATCTGACCTCAGTATTTTTGAAAAGAAAAAACTGTTAAAAATGGCAACAGAAAAGCCACAAAAAATGCTGCGTCGCGCGGAGCCTGAATCCAATTTAATGTTCTACTTATTGATGTGTCTTAATTACATTTTGGAATTAGACTAGCTTCTGTAGCAATATATTTTCTACTTTCTAGCTCTGCAAGCCTGATTATCTTATAATAGCTCCGATAAAATTATGTCAATGAACTTTCCTGTTGATTATTTTGCGCTGTTGTTTTCGTTGGCTAATTGAAGGTTGATTAGTCGCTATAATGAGCGTTCTCACATGTATTTACTGGTTACTGATTCTCAAAATAAGACATTGTCACATCAATTTGGCAACGTGTGCCTCTTTAATACTTCTCAGTATGAACCCGAGGAACATTTAGCCCTGGTTCACACGGCTTATTCAAGCCGGAATTGCGAGCGCAATCCGGCTCGAATAAGGGGCGGAGGCGCTGCCCGCCGGCCCCATAGGCTTGCATTATCCACGGTGCGTATTGCGCCTGGATAAGGTGCAGGTCACTTTCTCCCCGCCCGGTGGATTCGCCGAGCGGGTTGGACGGGAACCACTTTCTCTATGAGAACAGTGATTACCGTAATTACTGCGACGGAATTGGCGCCGTACTGCAGCGCAAATCCGGCGCGCAGTATGGCGCCAATCCGCGCTGAAATAAGCCGTGTGAACGGCCCCTTAGGCTCAATTTTATATGTTTTATAATTAGACATGATTTCATTTTTTTAAACTTTGCTCCACCCAGTAATGAGCAATTTGTTTGTCCATAGTCAGTTCTAATATCCACTCATGCCACAGGGAATCCTGGAAGCTGAGATTTATGTCGTTATTCGGTGGATTTAGTTGTTGTGCATGTCCCAGGGTGGAGGGGTAAAATGAGGTTTGGCAGAGAAGGACTTGCTGCCAACACAGTGTTTCTTTCTGGTGCCATGCTATGTATTTATGATTCTTTGCTAAGTTCAACTTGTTTCATTAGGATCCAGTAGCTGCATGCATCAGAAATCCTGGCTACACGTAATTGCCAATGGCTGCAGTAGTTTTGCGGTGAAACAAGGATATCACTGACAATCTTCTGCAGCCATCAATGGCTTCTTCAAGCAGCTACTGGATTGTCGAACCCTACCCTTAGTGCTCTGAATGAAAATCCTTTGTGTCCACGTTTTATAAACCTTCCTTCTGAAGGTACATTTACAGTTGGTTTTTGATGTAGAAAATTTCTGCAGGCTTGGAAAGATGCAACTTCATTGATAAATAAGGTTTATTTGGCTAACATTAACTTGTCCCCTTAAGTCTGTATATTAGGGTATGTAGAAGATCTTTCTGTTAGCTCTTCTGAAAGATTGGTGGTTCCTATATTATTATATCTTGCTATAGAACTATTTGCACGTTATTGGTTAGATATTAATGGTAACACAATTGAAGAATACATCTATAAGGTTAATTGGAGTATAACATTAGAAAACAGTGTATATACTAGAAGTTAAGTTTGAAACCCTTTGGATGCCATGGATAGATAAATCAGGAGTGACTTGAAGAGAATCAGTGCGTTACAGATTAGCCTTTTTTAAAACTGGAAAATGCTCGTCAACCGCTGGAAACAAAAATGAGTACACCCATTAGTGAAAGTGGACCAATTGTGCCCAAAGTGTCAATATTTTGTGTGTCCACTATTATTTTCCAGCACTGCCTTAACTCTCTTGGGGATGGGGTTTACTAGAGCTTCACAGGTTGCAGCCACAAGAATCCTCTTCTTCTCCTCCATGACGACATCACAAAGCTAGTGGATGTTAGAGACCTTGTGCTCCTCCACTTTCCACCTGAGGATTCCCCACTGATAGGGTTTAGGTCGGGAGACATGCTCGGTCAGTCCAGCACCTTTATGCTCATTTTCCTTAGCAAGGCACTGGTCATCTTGGAGGTGTGTTTGATGTCATTATCATGTTGGAATAATGCCCTGCGGCCCAGTTTCCGGAGGCGGGGGATCATGCTCTGGGCAGAGTGCTGAATCTTCCACACAGACTGTTTTTAATCAGAGCAGAATGTAGCTGGGACCTTCTCTCCCTGAAAATAAGGAGGGCCAAGCAGACACCAAGCGAGATAAAATGTCAAAGTAGGTTTCCAAAGATGTCCTCTAGGGTTGACAGCCATGCAGACCAATTTTATGCAGTGTGTGGTGTATGGTCTGAACGCTGACAGGATGACCTCCCCACCCCCTTAACCTCTGTAGCAATACTGGCAGCACTCGTATGTCAATTTTGAAAAGACCATCTC
Organism: Phyllomedusa bahiana; assembly: GCA_025379985.1. NCBI lineage: Eukaryota > Metazoa > Chordata > Amphibia > Anura > Hylidae > Phyllomedusa > Phyllomedusa bahiana. The sequence goes on from JAODAL010010594.1 coordinate 93,973, forward strand.
TGGCTATGATGCCGAGCACTCAACTTCTTTAGGCCTATTATGAGTGGAACCTGTCTTGTTAAACTGCTGTATTTTCTTGGCCACTGTGCTGCAGCTCAGTTTCAGGGTGTTGGCAATCTTCTTATAGCCGAGGCTATCTTTATCTTTTTTTTCTGATCCTCAGACAGTTCTTCGCCATGAGGTTCATGTTGACCTTCCAGTGACCAGTAGGAGAGTGATTACACCATATTTAACACAACTGATACCCATTCACACCTGAGACCTTGTAACACTGAGTCATATGACATCTGGAGGGAAAATTGGGCACAATTTGTCCATTTTCATTTAGGGGTCTGCTTACTTTTGTTGGCAGCAGTTTAGACATTGATGGCTGTGTGTTGAGTTATTTGAGGACACACCAAATTTTTACTGTTATACAAGCTGTACACTGACTACTAAAACGTTGATCAAAAGTGTCCTAATCTTCCCATGTTGTCCTATGAAAAGATATAATACAATATTTACAAAAATGTGAGGGGTGTACTCACTATTGTGAGATACTATAACTCACCAGAGGCTCTTTCTAATTTCTTTTTTATCAATCGTGTTATTGTGTGATTATCAATGCACACAATATTGTCGTAAATGGAGGGGTTGAAGAGAATTGTTGTACTGTATGTAAATGTAAAAATTGTTAAAATGCACAGTTTTTGAATACACTTGAATTTATCTTAGAGGCTTGGTAAGTTGTGAAATTTCATCTACTTGCCTGGTACTGTAATCTGCTGCAAATTTTCCATGTGTAAATCCGCATGAAAAATCTTCAGCATTTCCATTATAGACAGTGGCAGCCCAATTCCTTCATACAATATCTGCAATAAGTCCTTTACAATGACTTCAATAGATTTCATTTGCAATAACAATCAGACTGTTCCGTATGCAGAGACGTCCTCAGGACTCAAGATACAATCATAGCCAATTTCTCGCTCTCACATTATTCTGGCATTTGGCAAATATAAATAATTTTGGTTCCTAATTGACTTAAAACGGGGAAGGTTTATTCTGATTTCATGCCAGATAGTGAGAAAAACATGCATATGTGTCTTTTTATATAGTGTATGTAAACTTCTGGTTTCAACTATATAAGGTGTGCAAAAGGCTATCTGCACACATACCCCTCATTGCTGTCTTGGGTAAAAAGAGTGATTTATTGTAGTGGCAAAAAAGGATAATAATTGGCTTTCAAGCCAAGAGTGGCGGTATTTCTGAAACTGGGCAGTTAGTGAACTGGTTTTGTTACTGTAGTAAAAGTGTATATTGAGTTGACAAGTTGCCCCATTGCGAATAAGCAATGTGGGAACTGCGGAGCACCACATACCATTGATATGAGAGATGAATGTCGGCTGTGAAGGTACATGAGGGCGGACTGACGCTACAGTGGAGCAGCTCGACGTCTGAGTCAACCAAGGGGCTACCAGACATGTGTCTAAAAAAACAATTCAACCCAACCTCCTGTGTATGGGGCTCCGAAGCATGAATGACACTGAACCTCCGCTATCGAAGCTGCATTGGCAGAAAAGACTTCAACTTTCACAGCTATAGTATTGGAACTAGACCTCTGCTGATTGGCAAAGGGTTGTCTTCTCTGAGTCATGTTTTCTGCTTCATTGTGGTGGTGGCAGCTTTATGGTCTGTAGAATGTTTTTGTGACATTCTCTAGACTTTATCCATGTGGAAGGCACTCTCAACTGATTTGGCTAGGAGTCCATTCTTGAAGATTACATGCACTGATACGTGCTGATCGTCTTCCCTTGGGCAGACGGGATCTTCCAGCAATACAATATAATATGTCACATGGCTAGAAATGTTTCACATTGGTTGGAAGAACATGACGAAGACTTAAAAATACAAACGTGGCCCTCTAATTTCCCAGACCTGAACCCAATTGAGCGTCTGTGGGATGCAGTCAACATAACTCCAGATACCTGTGACAACTAACCAGGACCTTATTGAGTTACTTGTAACCCGTGCTGCTTCTGCCGGTTACTCTAGATATAAGTTGCTGGTCATAATAATGTGACTGAACTGTGTCTAACATACGTTATCCAGTAACTTATATTTCTTAAATCTTTCTTCTTGTGTAAAAATAAATTCTCTGATCTTTTCAGAATTTCAATCATGTCCCTGGAATCATCAGATTAATAGAGGCGATTAAGCACCTGTCCCGATACCGTAGCATTTCCATGAAAGTAATTAAACTAAAATAAATGTTCAATTAGTTTTTGCTAAAAAAAAACCGTCAGGTTATTAGGAATTTCACAAGCTATTAAGGTGAAGCTGTAAGATAATTTATTATCCATTCTTCTGGGTTCCTCTCTCTAATTTTCTCCTTTTCATTTGCAGGGGAGGCCGGGTACAGACCATTGAAGTTATCTGCCTCAGAGACCGAACTCTACAGGGGGAAAGGGACATAAAACACAGTATCAGCTTTGAAATTAAGCTGCCCCAGGTGGCACCGAGCCAAGGTAGCCTGCTTTCATCCTGGACAATATTTCTGTATAATTAAAATTGCAATTGAAAATTTCTTTCTGGTACATGAGAAGATAAGAGAACCTCCTGAATATATTTTATTTTTCTGTTTTATCTAAGATGCAGATACTATTAGATTTTGTCTCGTGAATACAGCGAGTTTAATTTTGCAGTCCTGTGCCAATATGAACTTGTTGCTCCCTGTTTTGCGGCAGCTGGCGTGCTAATAATTTGGAACGTATTATTTTATTAGTCTTTGCCAGATTGGAGTCTTTTAGTGCTCTGAGCTTTCTCTGTATTAGCTTTGATTTTTCGGGCACAAAAGTCTGTCTTTTAATTTGTGGAAGGCCACAAATTACATTTTGCAGGAACATGTACCATGTCATGTCGGGCAACTCAAAGCTCAAGATGTAACTTCAGAGTGCAACAGTCCAAGGCCAGCCTTAGGATGAATAGTGACCTCTGTGGTAGGCTCTTGTGAATTATAATATAGTGCCTAGGTAATGTAGTCAATCATCTTGCCAAACAGTGCCCAAATACCATTGTCAGATAGTTGCCTTCATAGCTTTTTCCAGTATCTATCCATAGCCTTGGCCACAAAGCGTCAGATCAGGAATGCAAGCCCTGGATGTACAAGACACAATGAGCAGTGACGTCCCTTCAATAAAGTCCTTAGTTAGCAAAACCAACTCTTAGTATATACCACTAATCAACAAGTCTCCATACGAGCTACCTTCCCAACTCAAATATGCTTCAAAATTAAATTTTGGAAGGCTTTTTCTTTTTGAAAATATATTTTTAAAATTTATTAGACATCATACACAGTCCAACATTCTAGAACATATTGTAAAATCCGCAAAATCGTAGAAAAATAATGTGGTATACTTATGGTTAAAGTCCAGCGTTAAGCTTTTCATAAACACTTAATTCCTTCAGACAGGATAGCTAGGAGATGCCAAACATAGTGAGCCGCACACTCGTACTGCAACGTTTCAAAGGCTACACCTATCCTCCTACCTCACTGATCGGACATTCAGCGTCTCTCACTCACGCACCACCTCCTCCCCTTGTCCGCTCTCTGTTGGTGTCCCCCAGGGGTCTGTCCTGGGCCCACTACTCTTCTCTATCTACACTCTTGGTCAACTAATAGCATCGCATGGCTTTCAATACCATCTGTATGCTGATGATACCCAACTCTACATCTCTGGCCCTGATATTACCTCTACTCTCCCGGATCCCTGACTGTCTTTCATCCTTATCCTCCTTCTCCTCACGTCTCCTGAAGCTAAACGTGGAGAAAACTGAATTCATCATCTTTCCACCATCCCACTCTATCCCTCCACCTGATCTCTCTATCACAGTCAATGGCTACACTCTCTCACCAGCTCCACAAGTCCGCTGCCTTGGGATAACTCTTGATTCCAATCTGTCCTTCAAACCGCACATCCAAACCCTCACCTCTGCCTGCCGCCTCCACCTGAAAAATATCTTCCTTAACTTCGAAAGCACAAAAATGCTGGTCCACGCCCTCGTCATCTCACGCCTAGACTATTGCAACCTCCTTCTCTGTGGCCTCCCAGCTAGCACCCTCGCTCCCCTCCAATCCATCCTTAACTCTGCTGCCCGTCTGATTCACCTCTCTCCTCGATACTCCTCTGCTGCTCCCCTCTGCTAATAACTTCACTGGCTACCCATTGCCCAGCAAATCCAGTTCAAGTTAGTAACCTTGACCTACAAGGCTCTCCATAACCATTCCCCTCCATACATATCTGCCTTAATCTCCAGATATCTCCCCTCACGCAATCTGCGCTCCTCACAGGACCTTCTTCTCTGCTCTCCCCGTGTTAACTCCTCACATAACCGTCTCCAAGACTTCTCCTGTGCTTCCCCTATACTCTGGAACTCACTGCCCCAACACCTCAGACTCTCCTCCACTCTCACCAGCCTCAAAAGCAACCTGAAAACCCATCTCTTCAGGATTGCCTTTGCCCAACAGTAACCCTGCTGTCACTACACCCTCCACAACCATGTCTGCCCCTCACTTTCTGTCTCTTCCCACCTTCCTTTTAGAGTGTAAGCCCTCACGGGCAGGGACCTCTCTCCTTCTGTACCAGTTGTTAGTTATTAATTTGTCACCTTTGTACTTGTTTGACCTACGTTATGTATGAAACCTGAATGTACAGCGCTCTGGAACCAAGGGCGCTCAAAAATAAATAATAATAATAATGAGGGGCGTTGAATCCAAAATGGGGTCATTTCTGGAAGGTTTCACCAACCAAAATCTGTGTTCAAAAAGTCAAATAGCGCTCCCTCAATCGTATGGGCTGTCTTGTGCTCAAACAGCAGTTTGCACCCACAGATAGTGTATTGCTGAACTTGGAAGAAATTGCGTAACAAATTTTGGGTGCTTTTTTCAAGGATTCCTTTTAAGCTAAAGTTGCAGATTGTTGGAAAAAAAAAATGTCATTTTCACAGCCTAATGCTAAAAAAACTTTTGGAAGACCTGTGCGGTCAATATACTTACTACACCCCTGGATATATTCTTTATGGGGTGTAGTTTCCAATACGTGATCTTTTTATGGGTGTTTATTAAGTTTTAGCACCTTAGGGTGTCAGCAAACCTGGAATGGTGCCTACAGAACATTTTAATGAAAATGAAGCCCCAAAGTCCAATAGCTTCCATCTTACTCTGAGATTTGTGGTTAAGTCAAATAGCGCACTAGGGCCACATATGTGATATCTCTAAAAAATGGCAGAATTGGGGGGATCGATATTAAGTTGCATTTCCTTGATCACATCTATAGTGTTCCTGTGAATAATGGATAAAAATTGAAAATCTGCAAAATTTGTTTTGAATACTTTAAGGGGAGCTTTCTTAGATGAAATAATTAATGGGGGTATCTAATATATAGGCCCCTTAAAACCATGTCAGAACTGGACTGGTCTTTAAAAATATCAGTGTTGCAAATTATCTTAAAAATGTGAAAATTTACTGCTAAATATTAAAGCCCTCTAATTTTGTAAAAAAAAATAAAAATATAAAAAGACATTTTAAAAATAATACCAACCTACAGTACACATATGGTAGATGCAAGTTATAAAGTATTTTGTGTGGAAAAATATCTGTCTTGCACACAGAAATTTTGAAACTTTGAAAATGGTAAATTTTCAAAATTTTCACGATATTTTGATATTTTTCACAAATAAACAAGGACTGTATGGACCAAATTTCTTATTAGCTTAAAGCACAATGTGTCATGAGAAAGCAATCTCTGAATCACATGGATAGGTCAAAGAGTCAAAAAGTTATTCTCACATAAAGTACCACATTGGGCTCTGTGAGGCAGCAGTTAGGGCAGTGTTTCTCAACTTCAGTTCTCAGGACCCACCAACATGTCATGTTTTCAGGATCTCCCACAGAAAGCACTGACCATAATTACATCACCTGTGCAATGCTAAGGAAATCCTGAAAACTTGACCTGTTGGTGGGTCTTGAGGACTGGAGTTGAAAAAACACTGGGTTAGGGGTTAAAGGAAAAAAATTATGGTCAAAAACAACACATAAAGGTCAGAGGGCTCTACCATAGTTTTTTGTTGTGTGACTTGCAAATTTGAATGGAGTTACAGCTGCACATGCATGCACTGAATATTCCTCTGAACTGTCGCACTAGAATTCAATTTGCAGCCCATTCACTTGCATGGAGCTGTACTGTACTTCCCATGCAGGGCACGTTGCCAGATTACTGCTCTGCTGGGAAAGACTTTAAAGATCCTGCCATACTGAATCGTTGTATAGCCTCTTTGTTCTCAAGATTGGTAAAGGTCTCAAGACTTGGGCCTCCACTGATCATAAAGTAATAACATATCCTAGGGTTATGCCATCACTTTTTGAGATAGGAATACTATCCCATCACATCACAGAGTGTGATGTTAGCTGAAAAAGTACATTAATAATGTTAAAAGGACATAAGTGGATGAAAGAAATATGTTTGTAAAGTAGATTCTTTTTAAAGAAGTTGCTAATTTTGTAGACGCCTAGTTATTTATTTGATTACAAGCTTTTAAACATTATCTTTCAGCTTGCCCTAAAGGTGTTGGATGGGAAAAAAACCCAAAAGGTGTTATGGGTCCCCGAATGGTGAACCTTAGTGAATGCATGGACCCCAAGAGGTAAATCAGGGTAATTGACTAAAATGACCATTGATGGGGTGTAATGGGATTGATATATTAGGACTATTTTAAAGGGTTATTTCCAATATAGATATTTACAATGTATCCACAAAATATGCCATACATTTCTGATAGATGGATGGACGGGTAGTCCACATCTTTCCATAATAGAGGTCTTCTGATCCCCACATCGCCTGATGAGCAAAGAAAGAATGGAGAGGTGACCACCACCTGTGCTCTACTGTTTCCATAAATCTCATAGAGCTGTATGGAGAGAGCTAAGATTATGCTCTGCTGTCCCTTGATTTGTTCTCTCTCTTGATGCGGTGGTCACCTCATCAGGTGGTGCAAGGGTTTGGAGAGCACTGTTCTCAACTTAAAGAACACCCATCAAGATCACACAGAAATTTATTGTAGATGAAAATTATAAGACTTTTCTCAAATTCCCGTCATTAAAAAATTAGATTATTTCCCTTATTACAGAGAAACAGGTTTTACTTTCATTTTGTCAGGCAGCGGTCACAATCTGGTAAGATTCCTTCTGTGGGAGATTCCAACTGTGCAGAGGGGGCTAAAGAAAATAGCTGCTTGTATATGGTTAAAGGGGTTGTATCATTACATTAAATGGTCTTCAGAATAAGGGGACAGTGAAAACAAGCAACTTTGCAAAGCTGTCTTGTTTTCGCAGGATTCCTTATCTTCGTTTTCTGGAAACACTGTTTCCCAGTGCTGGTCGGATTCCTCCTCCTTTAATTTAATTTGTTGACTGCTGTACTAATTTACATTTTGTCTGTCTGGTCCTGTTCACGGGAGCGTGCATTCCTGCCTCTCTCACTCAGAATAAGGGGCCGGCAACAATTTCACTCTGCACAGCCAGCAGCTCCACAGCAACACTGCAGCTGCTTCTACAATCAGAAAACAACAGAATTGTGCCTCGGTGCCTAATGCTGCTGCATGTAAACATAGAAGGGAGACAGATCTGTGCTGCTCTGGATGAATTCATAGAAGACTGGATTCAACTGTAACAAACCTCCAGCTGTGATAGGAGAAGAGATCAGTGCTTTGAGTTCATAGAAGACTGTCTAGACTGAATGCTGGCCTGTGGTATGTAAACAGCTCTTACAAAATAAGACTGCCTAGGGAGAGGAACGACACAGTGACATGTGGACTCTGATAGAGAGGAGGGGAAGAGCACACTGACTCGGGAGCAAGCATGAACAGTGAAGGAGGGGATGATGTCATCCCCATTCAGTTAAGAAACGCCCAGCTGGGAGGGGAAGAAACGCCTCTGCATTTGAGGAACTGAGAAAATCGAGCTACAAGAAAACAGCCGAACTGATGAAGCAATACATCCCCTTTAATCTCAATCTCTCACTGTGCATACACTGAGGATCTATAGGTATACCTGTTGCTTCCACCCTCCTCCTCCAAAGCACACAAGCATCCATATTACACTGCTGATGGTGTAATAACACCCAGCATGAATATAGCAGCACAGAGCTTCCCATATTACCGATGGTACAGACTTACAGGCACCCCCCGGCACAGTGGACACTCCCACCTAAAACCCAGGAAGTTTCATCGACCGGTCAAGGCCAGGAATTTAAAAAAACAAAAAAAAAAAAAACTGACTTACAGAGGAAATACTTTCATTGTTCTAATTAAACATAATTGAGAAAGTGGTTATATTTGGTTATCTCTGGATGTGATAGGTCCCGTCACTGTTAGAACTTTATGGCAAATCCTGAGAACATGTCGTAAATCTCTAAGACGAGAATATCCCTTTAAGTACCATTTATATTTGAATGGAATGTCCTGGATTTAAAGAGTATTTTTCTCTTTTCTACAAACAATGCTACTCTTGTCCACCATGAATAGTGTTGTAGATCAGCCCCATTTTAGTGATCTGTCCATAGACCAGCTTGGCATTTCTAAAGGTGAAAAAAAAATACCTTTTAATAATATTTTTGAGGCAGTTTTTATAAATGAACAACCCCCTCTCAGAGAATGTTCTTCGGTGACCCGCGAGACCGTGAATTTATTCTGGAATATTTTTTTCAAACATGTGTAACATGTTTTTTTAATGTGTGTAAAATGCTGTAACTTTTTACAGTGCAGGATTGTTGGTAATTTCATCTATATATTTGCGTAAAATGTATTTAAAAAAAAAAAAAAAAAAGTGCATTAATAAAATATCGTAAGTGGTTATGTGGTTTTCGTTTCCAGGTTAGCAGAGTCATCTGTGGATCTTAACCTGAAATTGATGCGCTGGAGACTTGTGCCTTCCCTGGATTTGGAGAAAGTGATCTCCACTCGGTGTTTGTTACTGGGAGCTGGTACACTCGGGTGTAATGTGGCCCGGACATTAATGGTAAGTAAGGAGACACAATGTTCTTTTTTTTTTTTTTTTTTGCTATATTATGTATTTTTTATTAATTTATTAGAGAATTTTCAATCAGTGTTAATAAATTACCTTTTCTTACCTAGTGGGCGATGTAGTTCTTTGAAAATTTAGCCCGGTGTATGTGGTTCTACAAAAGCATTTCCAGTTCCTCAAAAAAAGGGCTTGCATAGGTCAAAAGTCCACTGTTTTTAGCGAGGTTGACAGTTTTGCCCACAGGCTGGCCAGTAATGAGTGCACACAGTGCGCGCTACCTGTACAGCAGGTATAAAATGATGATGGATTCTACTAAATCAGCAGCAAGAAAAATGTCATTTTTGGGTTATTTCCGCACTTATAGTGAGGAAAAGGTGATTCTTGAGTCCAATTTAAGCATTCACAAATATCTAGACCGGGAGTGCTCTATTGAAGGCTTTCAGACAAGCTTTCCATACCAAACACATAGTCGTCAATTCAAAAGTATTGATTCTCTTTTAAGAGAACGTCATTTGCATGAAATTTTACCAGGCAAGGAAATGGCATAGTCAATAACATAGTGTTATTCACTGAAATAGCAATTATACAGCAGACAATACATGGAATGGTTCAGAAATGCTAATTTCTGTGCAGTTTGCTATTCAGATTCTCCACTAAGGAGATGGAAAAAAAAATCTTGAGTATTCATCAAAATACTTAAGAACAGAGCAATAAGCAACCTGTTCAGAATTGTAAAGTTCTACAGTACAAATACAGTACATATAGTTGATTAAGTTCTATATCTGCATTTTTTTCCTGTTTTGTCAAGTATTTTGATGATACTGCATATTTGCTTCCTGTATACTTTCTATTTATTTTACAGTTCTCTCAGTTACCTTAACTTATTCTTTGTTTCGAGTAGCCCGTCCCTAATGATTAACCCTTCCCGGTTATCCTGACCTTTCTTGAGCGATAGCTTAGAGATGGGCGAATTGATTCTAACGAAGTGGAATTCGTTTAGAATTTCAGGAAAACTTCGGTTCGGACCGAAGTCGAACTTTGGGGTACTTCGGGTGAACGAAGTGTGCTTTTGATTGATAAAATGGCTGCGAGCACATGGCGCTACATGGGGCAAAGCACTCTGGGAGGAAGAAGGTCATAGCCTGCATGACATGTGCAGAGATGAAGCCAATCAGAGACCGGCGGGATTCTGTGACGTCACCGCACTATATAAGACCGAGCGCGCCGCTGGGAGCTCACACTCCTCTCACTGTACTGATAGGGAAGGTGCTGCTGCGGGTGATGCGCTTTCTGA